>JAKFHU010001953.1:44410000-44607500 GCA_023783475.1 Daubentonia madagascariensis | reverse complement strand
ATCAGCTTTGTTTCCTTTCCAGTTGTTGAGAGAATTGAGCTACACTAGTAGTTTATGAAGTAAGAGGCATTAAAAAGAGAGCTCATTGCTGATCAAATTGAGCCACTTCTGAACTGTGGCTATCCAGGCAAAGGGGATTGACGGCTTAGCATTTATGCAGCAAACGTGTTGGAATAACATGGCAACAGAATCATAGGCGTCTTCACTCTTTACACACTGCCACCTCCCAGCTAGTGTCTTGTGTCATCTAAATTTTTGAGAAACAGGACGCTTTAACTCTTTATCCCATGTTGCTTGTTCAGTCTGACTTCGGTGAATATCGTTCCTTAAGTGATGGTTTTGAAAGGTAAGCTGGTATTTATTGTAGGTGTTATAGGTCATGTCTGTTCTATCATTCATTCATGTGCTTATGTACTCATTCACTCGTTCAGCAAATATTTACTGTCTCTAATGTGCCAGGTCCTGGCAGATTTGGGTACTCTTTTAGCTGAGTATTTGTAATTCTCTTAAATATATTGCCTACATTGTCATGTTAGCATAATGTCAACTATAGCCTTGTCAAAACAACCAGTCTGTGGGGTGTCCTTGGCCTAGAGTGTTAATCTGTGATTGTATTCTAATGAGTTTGATGATAAATTTGATGCTGGCAGCTCACATAGGATTACCGGATCAGGGGATGGTTCTGTCCCATGTGGCTGTTGATTCATTCATTCAGCAAATATCCACCTAGCACCTACTGTGTGTCACTGTGTTGGGTGCTGGGCCCTTTCCCTTTGACTTGCCGGATGATCGTAGAAGCTTGTTGAAACCTCGCTGCTTTATGCTGCCATATGTCTTGCTGAGACACTTCCAGCCCTCCGTTCGATCACAGCCGTCCATCTCTGCCCCTTCCCATCGTTTGCCTTGATTGTACTTTATCTTCTCTGTCCTGCATCTCTTTCCCTCCTCACCCAGCACAGACCCCATAAGCAGCCATTTCAGTGGGACACTCTCTACCATCTCTCCCCCTCATCTCTTCTTCCGCCACTGCTTTGGCCCCGGCAACTCCCAACTGCATGTTTGATTGAGTCTGCTGCTCTTCCTGAGCTAATGAGTGTTGCTGGTGGTACTCCCAAAACCATGCTGGGTACCCGTGCCAGTTCTGAGCAAGCTGTTTTGGGTTCACCCCTCCCAGTGTTGGTGGTTTTCAATTCCTCTCACTTACCACATTGACTGTCCTAGAATTTGACCACTGCCCTTGAGCCTCAGCCATGCCCTCACTGGATCTCAGCAGGTGATTTAATTCTTCTTTTGCTATAAAGATGGTGTGACTTGTTCAACTTCTCTCCTCTAAATTCAGAATCTTCAACTTTTTTTTCCCCTCTTTGATCACCTCCTTAGTCTGCAAGAGGGAAGGAATTACCAGTTTATTGAGCAGCTACTATATCCCAGGCAGTGTGATTCTCCATGCCTAGATTCTGTGTCTTTCCTTTGCCCATGCTCCATCCATCCATCTGTTCACCAAGCAAACTTTTGCTGAGTGACTCCTGAGTATCCAGTACTGTTAGGTGTTACTAAAGCAATGATGGAACACTGCTGGCCTAGGGGGAGGAGGCATTTAGTCACTAGCTTTTTTTTTTTGAGACAGCGTTTCACTCTGTCACCCCGGGTAGAGTGTGGTGGTGTCATCATAGCTCACGGCAACCTCAAACTCCTGGGCTCAAGCGATTCTCCTGCTTCAGCCTCCCAGAATCTAGGATTACAGGCGTGAGCCACCATGCACGGCCAGTCACTAGCATATTAAAATGTGCCTGACTTTTGGCCAACATAAAAATAAAGTACTTCTGTGGTACTTGGGATGAGATATTTCCTCCCTAAAGGTAACACTTGAACTGGGTTTCAAAGCATCCATAGGAGTTTATTGATCAAAATAGGAGAAAAGGGGCCTTTAAGGGGGGAGAGAACAGCGTACGTAGAGATATGAAAGAGCAAGTTATGTTTGGAAACAGCAACTAACTAGGAATTATGCGGGGTTAGTGGAGGAGGACAGCAGGAGAGAAGTCTGGGAAATTACACCAGGGGCCTATTACTCCAAGCAGAGGAATTAGGACTCTCCTTTGAGAACAGGGGGGCTTTGGGAGCTTTGCTAGCAAGGGAGTGACTTGATCAGATTGCCTTTTGTCTTGGATGTCGTTTATGGTAGTAGCCGAAGGTTCTTTGAGTATTATGGGAGAGAGACGATGAGGGCTGGATGGTCGTGGTGGTGATGAAAAGAAAGGGGATAAATCTGATGGAGACATGAGTCTAAGAATTGCCAGGTGCTGATGATGACCTGAATGTCAGAGGAGTTGACAGTGACTTTTTCCTGATCAGGCAGAGTAGCAGGTTTGAGGAAAGAATGTTGATTTGGGGACATGTTGAATTTTAGGGGGTGTGATGAACTTGGAGTGGTAGAAATAACTAATACAGGAGAGAAGTAGTTGTTGGGGACCCAGTATGGGGAATCAATGGATAGCTGAGGGAAAACATGTATGGTAGTCGGGGGAACCTTGAGGAGCACCATCATTGATTAGAGGGAGTGAAGATAGTGTTCTTTTAAAAAGACCAGGGGGGTGAAAGGTTCCAGAGTCAGGCCGAGAACCAACAGACATGCCCTTAGGGAATCTACAGGAGAAGTTTGGGAGCGGCTTCAGTGTCAGGTGCAACAGAGACCCTGTGGTCTGTTGGGTTTAGTGGCGTTGCTGGGCGCGTCCAGGGACCATCTGCATCTCTGGCCTGCAGGTTGTAAATGCTGCCTCCAGGGTTCTACCCCAGCCCCCTGCCTGGATCTGGGCAAAGAACTTGATTCTGATTGGCTTCTCCTTGCACTAGTCTCCTCGCCTGAAGAGTTGAGTCCACGGTGCAGAGTTGTAGGTAGGAGGTGGAAACGTGGAGATAGCACCCTTTCAAAAAACTTAGCTGAGTAGAGGAAAGAGGGTGTAGGGTGGGAACTGGAGGCAGAAGAGTAACCTGGAAATGTCTGTTAGGATCCTAGTGGCTTGGGTGTATTCACATGTAGGCTGAAATGAGGGAGCCAGTACAGAGAGGGAGGTTGCTGTTGGAGGAATACGATCCCTGGAGGGTGTGGGTTTAAGAGTGAAGGCAGAAAGTGAGCAACCTTTATTTTCAGAAGGAAAGGAGGAAAAGGCAGAAGGATGAAGATGCTCGATGTTGCGTGGGGGAACTCCCTTTTGCCTTCTCCATCTTACCATACGCCAGCTCTCTAAACCACTCGACACCATCCACCACCCCTTCCTTCTCGAAACTCCCTTCTAAGTTCTCTGTCACTCTCCAGGACTCTATCGGTGACTGTGCCTCTGGAGTGTAGTGGACAGAGATTGGATGACTTTGGTGCTTATGTTTTTGTCTGCTAGCTTTGTGTAAGTATATGTAAACATTCCTGACCTTCAACGTTTTTTTCTTAAAAAAAAAAAAAAGGGAGCTAATATATACCAGGTAGTTGTGGGGACTAGAACTTAGTATTCAGGAAATGTCACTCTTCCTGTGTCTTGAATGGAAGAATTGACTGACTATGGCTTGTTCTGAGGATCTTTGCCCTCTCCTCTCAATCTTACCCGCTCCCTTTGAACTGTCACCTCTGTGCTGATAACTCCCTGCCAGTTCTTGTTTTCACTTCTGTGTCTCGCCTGAAAACAGCCTCTTCCCTCACTTGGCTGTTCTTACAAGAGCATCTTTATTCTCCAGATCACCTGGGCCAGAAGTCTGAGAAATATTATCGATGTCCGTTCAGTCCCTATAATCAGACAATTGCCAGGTGTTCGGTTCTAACTGCACAATATCTCATTCATTCATTCATCTGGGATTCAGTTATTTATCAAACTGCCTGGAACCCTGTTAGGTACGAGACACGATCCCTGCCTTACAGTTCCACAGTCAGAAAATGAGGATATAGCGTAATGACTGCCCTGCAAGAGTTTGCTGTAAAACTTTCTGTGACTCCGTGGGAGAATGTCTATCCCAGGCTTGTTGGTGGAGGTGGTCTGGTGAAAGCTTCTTAGCTTGAGTTGAATTGGGAGGCTCCACAGGAATCCGCTCCGCCCAGGCACATGGCTGAGGCTTAGAGGTAGCAGCAAGTGTATGGGGAGGCACAAGGGCATTGCAGTACTCGGCCTGCAGTCATTGAGGTGTCTGCAAGGTGGCTAGGGAAGGAGAGGAGAGAGAGAGCGTACAAGGGCACCAGGGAGATGATATGGCCACATCGTGAAGTGTGTGAAGTGCGTGCCACGCACAACACTGTGAAAAAGAAAGAAGATGAGAGCCAAGGAGGGATTTTAAATTTTCTAGTAGCTGCATTCAAAAAAGTAAAAAGAATAAGGTATAAATTATAGTATTATGTTATTTAATCCAATCTGTCCAAAATAGTATCATTTCAATTTGTAATCATTATTAAAAATTCATGAAAGACACATTTTTACATTCTTTCATATTAAGTCTTTGAAAAATCATCTCAAGTCAAACATTAAAATTTCATTGGAAATACTTGCTTTGTATTTAGGTTTTACAAAACTTACAGTTAAAAAAGTAGATTCATATGCCCAAGTTGTTTGACACATACTTAAAAATTTTTCAGTAACTGAATTGAGTATCAGTTTTTAAATATAAACATAAACTGATTTACATTAAAATGATACATATGTTAAAAATTCAGTCCTGTAGTCACTCTAGCCACATTTGAAGTTCTCAATAGCCATGTGTGGCCAGTGGTTTTTGTGTTGGACAAAGCAGGCCCAGAGGGTATCTTCCTTACACCCTGTAGGCAGTGGAGAGCCAGTAAAGGATTTCAAGCAACTGGGGTCACATGATCAGATGTGCTGTGGTGTGGCCAAACTAGGAGATGCATTAATTCGCATTCATAGTTATAAAATGATGGAGCATGCTCCCAGGCAAGGGTATGGAGAAGCAGATATTATTTAAATTTGGGGTAGAATGGACAGAAATTGGTAATATAGAAGTTAAAGAAAAGGAAGACTATCTGATCATTTCTGATTGGGAATGCAGTCTCTTTCCTGAAAACCCAGGAATAGGAGCTGGCTCAGAATTTGAATGGAGGAAAAAGTATGTAATTTCAGTTTGAGGCAAAATTTGTGGTTCTTTTTAGACATCAAAGTAGAAGTAGCCAGAAGATTGTAGGAACAAGGGTCTGCAGCTCTGAAAAGATATTTTGGTTGGCAAAAATGATTCAGGAGTCACCAGGATATAGGCGTGAGTTGAAGCCATGGGAAGGTTAAGGTCTTCCAGATATAGTGCTTGAGAGTAGGGCTTGGCAAAGTACTGCCCTGAGGGCCAAATCCAGTCGTCCCCTGTTTTGTAAAGAAAGTTTTATTGGAATACAGCCATGCCTACTTGTTTACATATTGTTTCTGATTACCTTTGCTTTACAACAGTGGAGCTAAGTAGTCGGGACAGAGACCATATGGCCCACAAAGTCAAAAATACTTACTCTCTGGCCTTTTGCAGAAAAAGTTTGCCAACTCCTGCTTTAGAGTTTGGAAGTGGTGAGGCTGGAACTTTAGGCAAGATGAAACATTTAAGAACGAGCAGAGGAAAAGGATGAGGATGCTCATTAAAAAGAGTGAGTAGGAGCCACCAGATACACAGGCAGAAAACCAGGAATGAGGAGGAAATCCTGTAGGCAAAGAGAAGAGAGATTTTCTTTTTCAAGACGGACAATATGAATGACAGTGTCGTGTTGTCGAAGGTCAAATAAGGTAAGGATTGAAGTGTCCATTGAATTTGGCAACTGCAAGCTTATTAGCAATGCGGTAGGGATATTTTCAGCAGAGAGGTGGGGCAGAAGCCGGCTTGCAGAGGGCTAGGGGACCAGTGGGAGGGGAGGAAGTAGACACAGTGAGTACAGCCTTTCCATCAGCCAGCAGTCCCAGGGAGAGACACCTGCGGTTGAGAAGATGATTTTACGATTGGCTCATACTTGACAGAGGGAGAGTCGTCTGGAGGAGTGAATGGGCGAGGGAAACTTGGGTGAGCAAGTCACCCCAGAAGGCAGGGGGAAGAGGATGGGAGGGCCAGCCTGCTCTTCACCCCCACCTTTACCACCTCAGTCAATATTGGACAAAAGCATCCTAATCTGTCCCTCAGGCTCTCTGCTTTAGCCCCATCCTGGGTGCTTGTATCAGACTTCACTTCCTAGGAAGCTCATCGCATCCCAGCGCTTCCCTGCTCCCTGCTAATTAGGGTTCTGACTCTAATCTTCCCTGCCAAGCTTGGCCACCTCTGCTCCTGTTCGCTTGCCTGCACGCCCCGCTTCAGCCCGTCTCAGCCGTCCCGGTGCCCAGCCTCTTGAAATTGAGTACTCCACTCAAATGTCTGCGTGTCACCTGAGTCCTGCCAACCTGAGCCATAATACGTGCTCTGGTCAGTAGTATTTCTGAAGTAGAAATTCAAGCAAAAATCACAAGTCATTAAAGTTTTAAGGCACATCATAAATTTATTATTGAACAAGAAATAGAACTCATTGCTTTGATCCCATAAGAAAAACAGAACAAATTCTTATAGAATGCTTTTTTCAATCATGGCACTATTGACATGTAAGCCCACCTAATTTGTTGTAGGGGCTGTCCCCTACAGCAATGTTGTAGGATGTTTAGCAGCATCCCTGGCCTCTGCC
The DNA here is from genome assembly GCA_023783475.1 of Daubentonia madagascariensis. Taxonomy (NCBI): domain Eukaryota; kingdom Metazoa; phylum Chordata; class Mammalia; order Primates; family Daubentoniidae; genus Daubentonia; species Daubentonia madagascariensis. The sequence goes on along the minus strand of JAKFHU010001953.1, from coordinate 44,600,836 downwards.
CACAAGATGCCAGTAGCACAAGCCCCTCCCCCAGTTGTGACAATCCAGAATATCCTCAGACGTTGCCAAATGTCCCCAGGGGAGGGACATCTAGCCATCAGTTGAGAGCTACTGCTGTAGAAGGACAGATTGTTATATTTTTTCCCCCTGGTGTTTTCTATCATTCCCAGTGTATCCTTTTTCCTCATACTTTGCATTTTTAATAGTTGGGCCCAAGGGAAATTATCCTAAAGATTTGTCTTATTCCAGGCAGCAAAAATGGAAACCACCCATTTATGACTGCTTACGAAGCTGCTAGTGACTCTGTCCTATTCCATCTGACATACATCAACTTATAAAAATCAAAATAGGTGCCGCAGTTTGTAAGCTGATGGTTGGTGTCATGCAGCTACTGTATGTTAAGATTTTGAGGTCTTAACATGAAGCATGTTGCACCTAACACACCTGCCCCAGCTTCCCTGCCTATTCCAAATCAACTATTCTGTTTTTACATTCTTCAATCAGGGGCATTCAGATAAAAGTGAGGTCAGAATTATCTCATCACAAATATCCACCTGTTGGAAGGAAGCCAACTTTTTGGAAAAGAACCAGAAACTTGTACAAACACGGAGAACTATCAGATCATATTTAAATTTCTTATTTAAGGTTCATGAATTCATAGGAAAGGAATAAAGGGAAGATGTGTTACTTTGGAGAGCTGTTTTAAGGAGTGCTGAACACACCCAGTTGCAATGTTATGAAAGTTTCCCATTCAGTGTGGTAGACTCAGGTCCCCTCTGCTTCTGGGGTGGGAGTTGTCAGTAATGGGGATTTGGTCATGGGCACTGTTTGATCCCTGTTCAGTGCAGTTTTCCTGCTGTATAGACACGTGCTAGGCACTAATAATTAACCACTTGTATCCACAATATAAGGTACAGGTTGCTAATCCTATCTGCAATTATTAGCATGTACATTCTTGACTTCAACAAACTGTATATACAAAGGAGAAATGCCACTGAAAAGCCAATTAAAGATTTTCTTTAGATTTCTAGGCTTTAAAATGATAATCAAAAGACTGCTTTGAACAGGCTGGTTTGCAGTATTACCCTCTGCCCTGCTCAGCATTCTTCCCTTTAACTATGACTTGGTAAACAAGAGCTAATTCTTAACAATAACCCAGAAAGTTAATGTTGTTCTCTAAGCTGTCATTAGAAGAAATGTTGACATTATTGATGTTGTATTCCTCATATAGCCAGGAGACAGCAAGAAAAACATTCTTTAAAAATTTAACTGAGGGCACAGTCCTACTTCAGGTTCATTTTATGGTGGGAGAATAGTATTCTGCACTTGAGAATTTTTCAGTGGCCTCCCAAAGGGCTGGGTTTTATGAGTTAGTAATAATCACTATGATTTATTGAGCACCTACTATATACAAGGCACTTTACATATATTATCTTTGTGTGCTCTCAGAGCACTGTGCATTTTTCATGGGAGCACATATCACAGTTTTAATCTCCACTTATTTATATGGCTAATTGATTAATGTGTGTCTTCCCTATTAGACAGTCAGCTACATGTTGATGGGACTGCATTGATTTTTGTTTCTCATTGGTGCCCTGACACTTAGTATGGGACCTGGCACGTATTAGGTAAAAGTAAATATTGCTTAGAAGGTTGAGTGAACCCAGATGCAGATTAGTATGATTTTATAGATGAGGAAATGAAAAGACAGAGTGGTCAGGGAGCATGTTGAAAACTTAAAATTGGCAGAGCTAGGAATCCAACCCAAGTGCTTCTGCTCCCTTTGGGTCACAACTGCCTTCTCAAATTTTAATATGCATGTGAATCACCTAGGGGATCTTATTAAAATGCAGGTTCTCATTCAGTAGGTCCGAGATGGGCCTAAGAATCATCATATCTCACAAGCTCCCTGCTGTGTCCACAGAACTATCCTCTGTGTAGTGACGGTCTGCACCACAGTTGCAGTGTAAAAAAGACCAATAACTGCCTTATCTGTTGGAGGTATATGTGGTTCTGTCTGGAAACCCTTATGAGACAGATCCCTTGTACTGGTCTCCTAAGGAAGGTGCCACAGGAGTCTACTCTTGGTTAAATACATTGGCCCCTTCTGTCAGTTGATTATAGGTGGGCTATGATCTTTTTGTTTTCGATGGAGAATGTGGGCAATGATAGGCTATGATCTTTGCTTTGCTTTGCTTTGCTTGCTTGCTTTTTTTTTTTTTTTTTTTTTTTTTGAAGCAGGGTCTCACTCTGTTGCCCTGGGTAGAGTTCAGCGGTGTGATCATAGCTCACTGCAACCTCAAACTCCTGGGCTCAAGTGATCCTCCTGCCTCAGCCTCCCTGGCTAATTTTTCTATTTTTTGTAGAGATGGGGGGGAGGGTGTCTCACTCTTGCTCAGGCTGGTCTCGAACTTCTGACCTCAAGCGATCCTCCCTCCTCGGCTTCCCAAATTGCTAGGGTTACAGGTGTGAGCCACCATTCCTGGCTTGGCTATGATCTTTGATGAATCTTAACCCAGGTACTGAGGATGCTGATGGGCCCTGTTCTCTCCATTTTATAGGTGAAGAATGTTAAGACCAATTATTTTAACTCCCTATTTTACAGGCAGGATAATAAGTGTCATACTCAGTACCAGGTGGTGTTTCTGCCCTGAAGATGTCCAGGACCTCCACCTGTCACATTTACAATGGAAACACTAAGGAGTAGCAATACCCCTTCAGTAGTTTCTTTGGGTGTTTAGTTGATGAGTGAATCCTGCTGAGAATCCAGCATGATAAGACATCACATGGTCCCTCCGTCAACTCCAGAGCCTTCCAATGGCTCCAACACCTAACAGGGGAAGAGAAGCTCCGTCAGTGGCCCCAGTCTTGGTGCCCATTCTGCCTCTTCTGGGTACCTCAGGCTCTGCCTTTCTTGTTGGCGTATTTGTGACAGTATGGTTAAAGCAGCTGGACAGAGGACTTCCATTTCCTTCTAAATATCCTCCCTGGCTCAGCACTGCTCTGTGGCTCTTGAGAAACATGTACAGAAGTTGGCTTTTTTACTAGTCAGAGTGGGGAAGCCAAGGTCTAGGTGCTGATCTTGCCACATGATACCACATGGGCGGAGGGTATCTCTGTGCAGAGGGGCCTCTCTGTCAGAGCTGGGATTGCTTGTTGCTGAGCAGTGTGATGCCTTTACCCAGCTCACCTAGGTTTTGCCAGCGGCTGCTGGCTGTGTCACACATTCTGTGTTCAACCCCTGCTCACTGTAGGGTGATATCTGGGTTCTTGACTGTTAGCTGACTGATTCTCTGTTCTTCCCAACAGTTCACACCAGTTCTATCCATAATCTTAGTGCCCGATTGGGGCCTACTCTTCCTTCATCATGTAACAGAATGTCACCATTTTTGTGTGTAAGAAAGATTTGAATACATGCATGTGAACGTTGCATTCTAATTGCATAGTGGTAAAAACGGAAGCGATGCTTTAAAAAAGACTTACTTTAGCTCTGTATTTTGAAAAACTGTTTTAGATACTTTCCTTTATGGTGTTCAGCTATGCTAAATGGTCATGAAGGGTGGTTTAATGAGAGGAGGGCTTAGGAGTTAAGGGCATCATTATATTATTGAAATCATACAATCACACGGAAAGTAAATTGGCAGATACCTGTAGTTTGTCCTGAAGTCCCTTCCTGAAGGTCTTGCCTTAGTTCTCTTCTCATGGACAGACAAGGCACAGGAGTTGTAGATGATGAACGAGGAATATACCACTGATGAAATTTTCTTGAAGCACGTCATGTGCTTTCACATCTTCTTTTTACATTAGGGTTTTTCCCTTTCATTTTTATTTTTCATTTGTTTGGGAGTGTTATTTTAGTTTTAATCTATGAAAACTATATGCCTATGCCTTTGGATTAATGGACTTCCCAAAGGTAGTGATTAAAGTGTACAGATGTGGGAAGCTACAAACACAAAAGAGAGCTTACATTTTTCTCTTTTCTTTTTGATATATATGTATATATAAAATTATTCCCAGTTTGTAATACCTTAGCATCATGGGCTTTGTTCCTATGGAAAAAAAAAATACTGTATTTTATGAAATGATACAATCTATGAAGCATTTCCCATTAGGTAGACACTGTGTGTTTAAATTATAGCAATTTCTTAAGATTTTAAGGCAAAATGAGCTCTTCGAAGTGTGATTAATAGCAGGGAAGGAGGCTAATGCTGGGTCATCAGTGGCACTCCATTACAAAAAAGGTTGGACTAATAAAAGCATCCATCTTTTTGACCAATAAAACATTTGAATGATATGCTTATGGTTTTTATCATACAGTACTTACTTACTGCTAAATAAACTCTGAACTTACATTGTGGAAGGGCGGCATGACTTAGGTGGCTGATGTACCAGTTTTTTGATGGTGTGAGAAATGGCAGGTCTGGGAGGAAAGCTCGTGGTTGGAGCTCCTGGTTTGATTTTCAGGGTTTCTTCTTCTAGTATAATATCCATGGCCCAGGAGCCTCATTTGCTTTGAGGGCAAGAGTAGAGAATCTGGCTTCTTGTTTTATTATCCCTTTAGCAGTGTAAGTGTACACAGCAGGCCTTCAGTAAGTGCATTGTGAATTGCATTGTTGGGAACCCAGTGCTTAAGCATCAAGAATATAGCCTGAACATTCATGTGGGTCTCTTAAGGGTCCTACAGCTCAGTTCCCTGGGACACAAGCCTTGTACCACTGATGGGTGGGTTGGGAGAAGATTTTTAGGTGGTTCATAAATCATTCACCAATTCTCATTATTGTGATTTGATGTTGAAGCAATTCCGTTTTCAATTCTTTTTTAATACTTCTGATAAAGCCAAGGAGAAAGTCTTAATTTGGTACTAGGATCTTTAATCTGTCTCTACCAGTTGTAAGCTCATTATTTAACAAAGAAAGAACATGGCTCCCAGTCAGAGCCTCTGAGGAACAGCAGGATCTAGCTAGAATTTAATAACATTGGTGAGGTTTTATTACATGTTTTAGAAAACTCTCTTCTGCAAAGGGTTACATACTGGTTTTCCATTTAAAGGAGTGATACAAAGTTTCCTCTGAAGATAGATTTGTTTATCAAAAGTGAATCATTTAAAAAAATAACAATAGGGTAGGTGAAGACAGAGATGGCAAAAATAATGAAGAGGGAAGTAGAAGTGAATGCTCGCACTTGGGAAAACTGGCTCAGGAGTCCACTCAGGTGGCATGACCTCCTTCAGACTCTCAGAATTCGTAAGATTTTCGTCCCAGAGAGGAGTTATAAAAGGAAAAACCAGTCTTTTCCAATATTAAGTCCCCCCAGAGAGCCTCCTTAGAACTATTTTAGATTTTTAAAATAGTTTATTGAACAGCTTATATAAAAGACTTCTTAATCGATGCATTTTAAAAAATAAATAAATAAAACTTCCAAAATTTGAGATCCTTAGAGAGCAAAATAAGTAACCTGCACACGTGGAAATAAAACCAAAGGTAAGTTGGACAAGTTTAACACCACTACTGGGGAAGAGGAGAGAAGACATGTTATTTATCCTACTCATAGTAAGGAATCATCTTCAAATACACAGGATCCCTCATTTGGGTAATTAATTATGTGCCTAGCTTTAGCTTAGCTTTAAAAACTCCACGGCTCAATTTTTGGCCTTTATCAAGGGACATGTTTATAACTCTTTGGATTGCCATTTTAAATTATAAACTTCGTTTATAATCCCTTACCAATATTCTGGTTCATCCAGGCTTCAGGAAAAAAATAAATAAAAATGAGGCTCCGAAGAACTGGACAAGTGTTGAAGTGCAGAGAGTGTGAGTAAGCAGTATTTTCTCCTCTGAAGACAGGAGAGTTAAGGATGGCAGGGCACAGCACTCAAGCTTTTACTTTTTTTTTTTTTTTGTCTCTTGAGTTTTCACTGGGACATCTGTTGTATAAGGCACTACACCTTTCTTTGCTTCCTGGTCATCCTGACCACATACATCGGGTAGTAAGCGTGGAATTTGAGGACGTTCTGTTCTCAAAGCATTGGAGGAAGATTCTCTATGTTAGTTGTTCCAGCAGCCAGACTTGTATCGTCATTCAATTGAGCAAGTCTGGTTTTCTTTCTCAGGGGCAGTAGAGCAGCTTCAGCCCTGGAGGGCTTTCTAGAGCAGAAAAGGGAGTTAGTTCTTGGTGTCCCTTCCCTGCGTCCATAAGGTGTTAGCGGGTCCATGAGCCTGAGAAATTGCCTCCTACTAGGACACCGAATACTCAGTGGAAAATTTCTTCCCTAGATATTGTGGAGGCTTTAGGGGCGATGTTGATTTGGGGAAAGGAGGTTGCCGGTGGGGAGGAATTTAGGAAACAAACCACAGTGCAACAAAACAAAAACGCAAAAGAAAACATTCTAGTTACTTTGTGATGTTAGGTTTGCAGAACAAAGATTAGATAATTGAAGCAGGAGATGAAAACAAGAGCAGCTAGAGAAGGTTGAGGAGTTTATGCACAGTGGAAGTGGGGAGGGGGTGTGTGTCCAGGGAGGGAGACCAACACAATTTTTGTTAGTTTTTTTAGACAGAGTTGAAAATTCTGATGACCTGATTGTTAATAATGTAACTGCCGGTATCCACTGAGGTGCATCTGTATTTTTTAATGTAACTTTTTATTTCCAAATTTTGCTTGGGATATCCAGCAGACAGTGTTTTGCTGTACTTTGCACTGATGTAATGCAGAATTTAAAAAAATTAATTAACTGATTATAAGAATAAGGTAGATAAATTACCAAACTGTTTTTAGTATGTTTTCCTTATTAAAAGTTAAGTAATGGAGGGATGTTATTCACATGTATCACAATTAAGTAGTTTAATAGTATTAAAGTATCTGTAAAATAGATTGAAACTAATGTTTTAATTGCAAATTGTATCCCTACATATAGTCTCTCTGATAAGGCATGATAACTTACTTATAATACACAGTAATCTGCCTTGCATTGTAGTAGTACACATGAGGTGAATTTTTAAAGATTAAACATTTCTTCTGAACACTTTTGTTAGTGGACAAACTGAACTTACTATTTTCACTCTGGGCTTTGAAAACCTAAGATTTCTTTGATAAGCTGACAAAACGAACTCCTGAGTGGTTATATGGAACATCAACTGATTAATTTATTTATATAATCTTTGTAAGGACAAAATCATAACCTGCTAATGTTTGATTTTTTGCAGAGTGGTTGAGAAGGCTACAAATCTATTTGTGGGTCCATTGGGCTTAAAGGTGCCCTGGAACAGAAGCTTGGTATGGGGAGAAAGGGTTTTCCTTCTAGATGAAACATTCAAGATCAGACTCTGTGTTTGACCCATATATTTCACTGATAAAGAAATAAATGCAGATTTACTCAAGCATGAAAACATTATGGTTTTTTAAAGCTGTTTTCAAATTCATCCCTTAGTAGTTTAAACAATGTGGATGCTTTATTTTCATCTGCAAGCCAGGAAATATAAAAGGGTGTTGACTGAACTCTCTTTGCCTCATTTGGGAGTGACCTCTTTTTCTTACAGAGGGCTGTAGTGTTTTTTTTGTTGTTGTTGTGTTTCTTTTTGTTTTCTTTTATTTCTAAGTAGTGTCACCAGTAAAGAGTTAACCGGATCTGACTTGATTCGCCCTGGCTTATATGATGATGAGTAATTCGATGTTGGTAACAGCAAATTGTTGTTTATAAGCAAACATGGCATTGTGCAAACAAGCAGGCTTGGTCTCCAACTGGTTTGATTTCATGGTGGTCAGCAGCTGATCTATGTAACATACAACCTTTCTGCCTCTCTAAATGTCAGAAGAATGACTATTTGTTTATCTTGCCTTCTTCCCAGCTGTTTACTCTGTAATGCATTTACCTCGACCTTGATTCCTGAAGAGTGGCCCCTTTCTCCTCCCCAGTTCTGTTTACGTTAGCCCTGCCCCTGGTGTCACCTATGAAATCTGTTGATTATTCCACCTGGTTAATGTTAAATTGCTCTTGTAAGATGATGTGTTTGTTCATAAACACAAATGCTGGGCCCCTTGTTTACTGTACCCATGGCAGCAATCGTTATTAAACAAATATTGCTTTGTTTGCGGGTGTGAGCAGCAGTTTATCCTGCAAGGTCTGTTTAAAACACACACACACACACAAACTTAAATGCTAGAATTTTGATAAAGATAGAAAAAGGGGAACTTGTCCCTGGAATGTGGTTGAAACAGACTTAGGTTTGCTTTTCTTATCTTTTGCTTGGATGAAGGGACTGGCGAGATTAGCAAATTGTTTGGTTTTTCTAAGAGATTTCCTTAGTGTAATGATATCTATGCAGTTGTTTGCTTTTTTCAGAAGGGAGAGAGCTCTCCTGAAAGGCCACTAGCTCAGTAATAGAGCATCAGATGGCTAGAAAATTCTTTGTGGAACAAACAAGGACTTAGAAGGTGTAGGAGAAAAAGTCTAATGCTATGAACAAGGCAATCACCATTGAAAGGTACAATCCTGGATTTTGTATTATTATATATGTCTTGTGTGTTGTCCTGTGGGCTTGATATGATCCTGTTTGATGCATGTACTCTCTGTCAAGTTTGAGAAGGTAAGATTAACTTTTAGTTTGATGTTATTCTGAATAAATCCTCCCTGATATAAATGGACACATTTTAACCAGGAAGAAACTGTACAGTTGTAATATGCGTTACATGTTTTTAAAAGCTAGTGTTTTTACTCTTACCTATGACTCTTACCTGTCTCATTTTAAAATGAGTTATGCTTTGTACCATTTCTAGTTAAGTAAAGCAAGCATGTGTCTCTTTATTCAGCTTGGTATGTATTGTGTGACTCTTGTCCCTTGGACACTGGGAGCCACATTAGATAAGAACTGAACATTAGCCTGTCCTTTGTCATGTTTTGCAAACATCAGAGAAAACTCAGTTCACATTATCTTTGTTTTTGTTTTGTTTTTTTCCCAAGTTATTGTTTGTTGCTGCTTCTGAATTTGCCTTGTGTTTCAATACTAGGCATGGCCTCCTAGCATTTGCTGTAAATTACAAAGATACAACACAGACTGGGCGGGGGCTGGGGGGTCATGACCTTCAGAGGCAAATGGTAGTGTTTTTTATTAGAGAAGGCCTGCTAATCTATCTACGACAGCAACTTTCGGGAGAGGAAATACATATATGTATATTGGAGTTTTTGAAGAATAAAATTAAATAGTTGTCCCTTTCACACAGCGGAGAAATGCGAACAACAGAATTCTGAAGGCCTGCATTCACTGAGTGGCCATGATGCTGTGAACATATTGTTCACTTTGGCCACTAGAGCGGTTCAGGATTGGAGGCAAAGCAGGGGAGACGTGAAGTGTGTCATCGAACATGCCAACCATTAATTGATGTTATGAACCTGGCCCCATGTACAATAAATGATATAAAATAAGGAAATGAAAAAAAAAAATTCTGAACTGGTTATTGGTCACTTTATTCCACCAGGCTATTTGTGAGAGTTCAGCTGTTTGAATGTTCAAATGATTAAAGTTCCGCAGGCTTTGTTAGTTCTCAAACTTAAAATCTATTTTGTTCCTTAAAAATGCATTTTAATTAAGCTCCCCAGAACACCTGGCCCCGTCATGCCTGACCTTCAGAGGCTTCCTTGTGGCAAAGCAAACAGCCTAGCACTGGATTGGCAAAGCTCCTTTTCGGTCTCTATTTAATTATTTGAGCTCGTCTGGATTAATATGCGAGGGAGTGGGTATGCATTCTCCTTTGTACTTCTGTTTCCTAGAGCGGTTCCTTTCTAACTTCCATAGTTTGCCCACAGTTGCTATGATTACAGCAGTTAAAGTCTTGTCTGCTGGGAGAGAAGGGAAACAGGACCTACTGTAGCTGAAAAGCTAAAAAATATAAATTAGACATTTGTAATTTTTAGAAGGAGTAGCTTGTTTTCTGCATTCATTTGTGTCTTGTAAAGATTACAGTGTCCAAGAAAGTTTAAGATAGTTCTTAAAAATGAGACATTTACAGTTTCTGTGAACAACGTTGCCGCCTTGCTATTGGAATTCAGAAATCTTTTTCCTTAGAAATGAGAAGTCTCTGTCTTCACATTTGAAAGCCTGGTGGAGAAGGGAAACCTTTGCTTTGGGTAGGAACATTATTTTATGACCATACTATTCCACCGACTCTGTTCTGAGTGGTGAATCACAGGAGAATTAAACATCCTATTCTCTGCCATTTCCAGTCTGTCTGAATTGTCCTTATGTATGGTGGGATTTTTCATTTGTTGATTATCTTTAAATTTTCAATGACTGGGACAATCCTACTTTCCTTAAGACCTAACATGATTAAGTTACTTTCTGAGTTTCAGAACACCAAAACGGTTGGTCCTTCCAAAGAAGAATGGGAAATAAGAGTATTTTAAAAGTAGGAATATAGAAGTTGCTAGCTAGCACAAGCCCTTGATCTCATTTGATCAAGAGGTTGGACATGGATTTTTCTGTCATTTAATCAAAGATTCGGGGTAGTTATTTATTAAATTCCTATTAAGTACAAGGTGTACCTGAAAGTTAAGTTTTAAATAAAGGATTTTCTTTAAATTATAACATTTTTATTGAACAAATGGGAGATGTAAAGGTGGGGAAGGAAACTATTTTAATTTGAATGCCTCTTTTTCCATTTAATTGCTAAATATACACTATTTCTTGTTTAATTGATAAATACAAATTAGTTCCTATTTCTTTCTTCCTCTTTTGAAGGCAGGAGAGCTACCATATTACGTTATTGAAAATAAGCATTATTTTTCCAAGTTCTCGACAACTTAGGGTTCTTGCTTCCCTTGCGCCCCATAGCTGTAGAAGCTTCCCGCTGGCCACCTGAGATGCATCTTGCCTGTGCCCTTCCTTTTTTGCACCAAGCCCTGCATCTCCTGCATTCTAGAGGGCAGGATAGCTGAGCGGTCCCTTTAGGACACAGAGGCTGTGCTTTCTAGGAGGGATACTCCTACAGCTGGTTTGTTTTCTCTCCCCTGGGAGGCCCGGCCCATCACCTCCATGATATTCTCAAACTCTACTCACCTGAGACCTGGAATGATTCCAGTTTTGCTCTGATCTCGAATATAGCTAAATACATGACCATGGTTTTTTTGTGTTTGTTTTGTTTTTTTTTTAAAAAAAAAGGCTTTTGACAATTTCATTGCTGTTGAACTTTTTCTTCCTAAGTGCTAAATGAAATTCCAGATTTTTAAAGATAGATGTAGACATCTATAGTGCATGATAAAGTTGATAATACATAAATCATTTTTAACAACAGGTAATATGCATAATTTATGGTGTTACAGTGCTATCTTTTTGATATTTATGATGGATAATGTTCAGTTTTTGCCCTCATATTACTGCTTTAAATTATACCACAAGAAAATTAATGAGAAAGTAGATTTATGGGTTTCATTTGTTTGTCAATTCGGAAATTAATTGGGTGTTAATTTTAGCCGTCCCTCATCAGACCAGGACTTTAGTATGTATGCATTACTTTGCATTCATTGTAGCTTACCTCCCATTTACTGTGGGTCACTAGCTTTGCATACATTAAAATAGCCCTCCGGCTCATTCCCTTGATTACTTTTTGAACTGCCATGCATTAGAAAATTTACGCCTTTCTGTTATAATTATGAAAATTTGGTATTGGAAGATGGTGCCATCATAACACAGTCAGCACACTGACCTTGCTTCCTAACTTGGCTCTTGGGTAGCCTTTCTGTGAAATGGGTCCCCTTCCAGTGGTGGCAGTGGGTAGACAAATGGTGGTGTCTGAAGAGTTCATTGACAATATGTAGAAGTTAGGTCAGGTGAGGAAATCATCGGCTGCTGTAACTCTGTTTCTCTTGTTTTGTTCTTCCTCCCCGCCCCCTTTATTTTCTTCAGGAGTATGCTATGCAGCCTGGCTTGAAGATGGCGACTCCGCACTTTGGGGCTAGTTGGGGTTCCTCCATCATACTCTCCCCCGTCCTGCTTCCTTAACCCCGAGGTTTTATAGGTTTTATTTGTAATAGCGTCCACCAGTCCTTCATCCCCTCACTGCTACCTGCTCCAGCAGCATCTTACCAGGTGACGGGTGAAGAGTTTAAAAGCATGTGCCTCTTGCTTGGAAATGTGATGTCTCCATTGTCGAAGTCCTCTGCTGAGAGTCTGACTTTCACCTGGGATGTTTTCTGTTGCTTGAGTCCCTCTCTGTTTTGAATGTAGTAGGAGTAAGGAGCTGGTTTAATATCCCAGGCCACCCCACTGTTTGCCTACTAGGGGGAAAAAAATCCATGTAGCTGCACCTCACTCCTTACAACTCCTTTGTTTGCCTTGTGTTGCCACATAAACCCTTTGCACATTCACAGGGAACCAGTTCATTGGCCTGATGAGACCCAGGAATAAATGTATGCTTTATATCTTAATACAGACAGGTTTGTCTTCTTTTTTCCTCCATGGCATGAACATGATCATTGAGGGTTTTAAATCTTATTGATGCAACATGAGAAATTAAAAAAATACTTCTCTTAGAAATAAAGGTACCCGACTCCTACCCTTATTCTTTCCTGGTCTGCAAACTGTGTGGAGTTAGCTGATGAGAAAGTAACAGCCACGTGTTCAGTATTTCTAAAATAATGAAATTCATGTAGTCAGATGCACATTCTTTGCCTGCCTGCCTTCTTTCCTTTCTTCCTTTTCCATGAGCTTCTGTTATCTCTTCAAAATTGCATGCCATTTTCCTTCTTCCCTTGTGCATGGATGGACAACGAGAAAGAGAATTTTTCTTTTTGGATGAGGGGAGGGCTATGCCATCACTCTAATGATTTTCCTAAAAGTGGTTTCACCATTAACTTTTCTTCTCTTCTCCCCGTAGAAGTAGAAACATATTTTACAAAACTATGTTTAGTTTAATTTACACATCCTTTCATGAACAGACCAAGTTCTTTAAGGGCATTTATTCTGCTTCATATAAATAATTGATCCAGCCAAGTTAATTTACTTCTGCCTGACTTGGTCAACCTTAATTAACTGCCCTGGAATCAAGACTGAACTTTTTGTTAGCTTAAAATCTTTCACAAGCATGATAACAAGGGCTTTATTTTCCCTAAATTTTCAGCATCAACACTGTAACCAAGGAAATAATCATAATAATAAAGCACTGCTTTAATTTACTATAAATACATTGGCCTGGACATTATGAATTTTCCAGAACACTTCCAGAGAGCAGCTCTGTTGGCAACGACAGTAAGTAAGCATGCTAAACTCAGTTCTTACCCTTTTCTGCAAGTCCCTCCAGCACAAAAATCGATCTTTTGAGATCAGTAGTGCTATAATGTTTCCAAGCAAGATGAGAAATGGGTCATTTTGGTTTCCTTAAGCTTTTCAACATCCATGCAGTTGTAGCCTCAGCCTTTGTAGGGTTGTGTTGAATGTATCATGTGATTTAAACAGGTCCAGCTCATTTGGAGAGGCCATATAGGAAGGCAGAGGCAGGTTTGGCTTGTTTCTGGAGAAAGGACTTGCTAGTGGGTACAGTGTGGCTGTGCCCTCCAAGTACCATACTTTCATACTCAGGCACTTTGGATAATTATGCAGTGTTTCTTGTTGTCCGTTTGTCATGGAGCAAGGCAATTCGTTGGTTATAGGGAATCCCAGAGGGAAGCAGAGGTTATGCAAACTGAGTGTCTGGGACAGGCTTCCTCTAAGAAAAGAGGGAACAGTGTTTCATAAGGGAGAAGACAGATGCCTCTCCTATACATTGCTTTGCTCTCAGATTACTCTAGTAATGTAAAACTCAATAGAGAAAGAGTTGTTTGCTAAAGAGTCCTGACACTTCATTGTTGTGTTTTAATGCCTTTTTTTGTCCACCTGCCACCCTCATTGTTGTCTTTTCTGGAACTTACTTAGTGTTCTTTTCACTGATTGATTCATTCACCACCTAGCACATCACTTTACAAACTGGAAATTCTCAATCATTTATTGAACGGACAAGTTTATGTCTGAAGCAGGAAATAGTTATGGCTCCATCTATACCTTAATCCTGTGGTCCCCAACCCTCGGGCTGCAGACCAGTACCGGCACATGGCCTGTTAGGAACTGGGCCACACAGCAGGAGGTGAGCGGCACAAACCTTCATCTGTATTTACAGCCGCTCCCCATCGCTGGCATCATCGTATGAGCTCTGCCTCCTGTCAGATCAGTGGCGGCATTAGATTCTCATAGGAGCTCGAACCCTACTATAAGCTGTGCATGTGAGGGGATCTAGGTTGCGCTCTCCTTATGAGAATCTAATGCCTGATTATCTGAGGTGGAGCTGAGGCAGTGATGCTAGTGCTGGGGAGCAGCTGCAAATACGGATTGTCATTAGCAGAGAGGTTTGACTGCACAATAAATGTAATGTGTTTGAGTCATCCTGAAACCTTCCCGTCCTACCCCCAGTCTGTGGAAAAATTATCTTCCATGAAACCGGTATCTGGTGCCAAAAAGGTTGGGAACCACTGCTTTAATCAATTGAGCTCCAGTTTTCTTATCTGTAAAATGGGGATAACATTTACCTGCCTTATCTCCCTCCTGTTATGAGTTTGAAAAGTACATCAAAGGGCTTTGCAGTTTATGAAGCGTGGGACAGAGATAAAGACTTATTAAATGGCTTGGAACATTCAATAGAAAATATTGCTGGCCCAGACACTGTTAGAAATGTTCTTAGACATTGACACTCCTATTTTTTCACATGTGCTTTTCAAAAAGCTGTTTTCTCCTGATTGGTGTGGGAGATTATGGGAAATTTTAAATCTTCCAACCTACATACTACTGTTAGCACTTGACTAATTAAGGACATCCTCAGACCAAAATAATCCTTTATGCAATTTTGGTCCCAAAGCCTGCACTCTCACAAACCTGATTCACAAGCCAAGCTGCTTGGCCTGATGCCTGCAAAACTTGTACTGGAGGACTTGGCAGTCTTCTTTGGAACTGCGTGGAGCAAAAACAGGGCCTTCTCATCAAATTGTGTGTTGGAGATTGTTCTTACTCCACCCACCAGGATGGTGTCAAACCAAGGAAACAAAAGCAGGACCAGTCTCTTAGACACCTGTTCTCAGGTCTGGGATCCCAATGGTCATGTAGTCTGAAAGCAGCATTCCATCAGGACAGGATATTGGGCTAAATATGCCCCATTCTGAGGGCAGGTATAGTTTATGTATATGCAATGCTTTTTTCTTTTGGGGGTTGTGTCCCCGATGTGGGTAGGCATTCCCAGAAGGTTAAAAAAATTGTTTTTTTCTTTAGGTATACTTGTGATATATTCTAATAATTAAATGGGCTTCCTTGCCACCTACTCTAAGACAAATGTCCTATCCCTTAAATACCGAACACTGTGCCTTTTCCTTACCTCTGTACAAATGGGCAAGATTGTGGAAGAGAGACTGAAACACTGGGGGAAAAAATACCTAGTTTCGCAAAGTGTTTTCTTTTTTGGTGATGAACAAAGGTACATGCTGCCACAAAGTATCTTATTGCCTGATTCTTATATCTTAGGGAAGGTTTTAGTTGTTTTTTGATAGATTCTTTTCTCTGTGGACAGGGAGGATATGAATGCAATTTTTAAAGGACTTTAATTACTGGAAAGTCTGATCTGAAGGGAGGTGTGTGGAAAAAAAAAGAGTAAAAAAATAAAGAAACAAGAGTGAATCAGCTGTTGCTTCTGAGTTTGTTTCCCACCTGTTAAAGAAAAATGCCATTCTTAATCCACCTTAGAATTGGATTAACTTAAAAAAATATATATCTTCTGGGTTTATGAAGTCTGCAGTCAAGTTGGATCATACTGTGCACTGAAAGGAAATGAAGAAAGATGTGAATTTTTCTGTTTTTAATTCTTCCATTTGGTTTTTGTGCAAGTCTGCAGAAAACAGACTTCAATCAATTTCTAGCAAGAGAACAGTGTCCTCTAAAGATGTCCAAAGTGTTTAAGTTTCCCTGTTGTCACATATTTCATGATGGGGAAGAAATCTGTAGGACTGGTTATACATAAGTCATTCCATGATTGGAACAAATTTGTGTAAAAGTTTTTTGCCCTTTAATCTGGAACTGATATTTCACATTAAAGTCTTAATTATTCAAGCATTTCTCAGCTTTGATGTTTGAACTGTCAACTTCCTTTAATAACTATTATTTTTCCCTCAACTTTAAAAAAACATGTTGTGGTTAAGAGCTTCGATTTAACAACTGGTGCAAATCCTGATTCCACCATTACTAGCGCTGATACGTAGTGGACAAGTTAGACTAACACTCATGGAGCCTTAGTTTTCTCATCTTCAAACTGGGGATAGCAGTTTTCATCCACTAAATTGGAGAATATATGTAAATCACCTGCAGTAGGGCCTGTCTGGCACAACATTGGTGATCCATAGATGGTAACAGTTGATAGCACATGTTATAATACATGTCTTTTGTCATCTTTGGACACCTTTACCAAGTCTAGAGCTGAGCTGGCTCTCTGGGATAATGGTTTCGTGCCCAGATAGTAACAAGGGTGAATGTGAAATGTATTTAAACCTAGGAGATACGTTCTAGCTACTCATTTTACACCACATATATTTTTTCTATTAGACGTTTAGTACTTTCAAATTCAGACCTTTTCTTAGGTCTACCTGGGCAAGATTTTTCTCCAAAATTAAATATAAGGCCCAGACCTTTCAGGCCTTAAGCCAAACTAGATATTAATAATCCAGCAAGAGAAACATCTAAATTTGAATGGGATTTCCCAGGTCAGTTGTAACCATAAAACAAGTATCAGAGTTAGAATTTATTTAGCTTTTGAAAAGTGGAAACTTCTATTTTCCCTATCCCTCTCTGTCTCTGAAAGTGGCCTATCTTATTGCAATGGCCAGTTTTGAAGTGTTTCGGTACCTGAATGATTCCAAGGAGTACGAATCTTTAAAATGCTTTCTGGTGTTTGGCTGTGATTTTTTTCCAGCACCAATTACCTCAGGGGGCTTCCTGGTAATGCATGTCTTCTCTTGATAGACAGAAGTTGGAGACTGTTTCTCTAAGAGTGTGACATCAGCACACAGCACGCCTGCACATATTAGGATTTAATGTTATACCTGATATGCTCTATAGGTTAACTTACTGGTTTTTAAGCGAAACATCCAGATACTATGAGAGAAATTTAATCCTGAATTCTAGATTCACCTAAAAGTATTTATGTTTTTCTACGGGAAAAAAGACAGTGTATTTAAAGCAGAACTGCTAAAACTTGAATTGGGAACGGCAGTTTCATACTCATAAACTCGGGGAGTGGCCCTCTAATGAGGGATAAATTGAGTGAAAGAAAATGACAACTGTTTACAGATTTTGGCAACATTGAAAATGGGGCCCTTCTCTTTATGCACAACAACTGTTTTAACAGCTGCTTTTTTTCTTCTCCTCCTTTTCCTTCCCCCTCCTGGAAATCCTTATATCAGGTTTTTGAGTCATGATGCAAGAATCTGGGACTGAGACAAAAAGTAACGGTTCAGCCATCCAGAATGGGTCGAGCGGCAGCAACCACTTACTAGAGTGTGGCGGTCTTCGGGAGGGGCGGTCCAACGGAGAGACACCAGCTGTGGACATCGGAGCGGCCGACCTCGCCCACGTCCAGCAGCAGCAGCAACAGGTACTGGGCTTCCAGGGAGGTGGAAGGTGGTGGGTGCAAATTTTACCCCTTAATTTTACACTTGATTGCTATCAATGTTTTGTGCTCCCCTGTATGCCTGACTGTAAGCAGCATCTAATGAGCCACCAGTCCTCTAGGGTTCCTACCGGTTGGCTTAAGAGACTAATTTTCAAGCCCGTGGGCGTTAGAAGCCTTGGAAGTCCCCTTGTGGGGAGCGGTTGTTGAGACTCAGATTGAGGGGACCTCTGGCTGCTCCTTCCCGGCCGCCAACGTGTCTGCCTAACCTTGAACTGTTTTGAATGAAATTACTCTTTGGAGAAGTGATTCCCAATGCTTTAATTAAAAAACAAAACAAAAATGGACAGGCTTAAAGCTTATGAAGAAGGAAAAAAAAAAGGGATAAGGGACAAAAGAGAGAAATGAGGGATATAAGAGGAGAAAAAGGTCAGGTGAATAAAGAGAGTAGAAACAAACACAGGCAGAAAACATCCGTGACACAGGCACCAGTGTAGGAAATTGCTTCCCACTGCCTGTAGGAATTTCAGGATATAGGGTATTTATATAGGTTTCTTGTATTCATATGGCAGTTAAATCTTACTAATGTTTTAAATTATCACTTATTGGTGCCTCCCCAAAATGCATATAAGTGGGGACATACCCATTCCTCTTACACTGTTTATAGTTATGGAAGCGAGTTACCTGTAAGTGACTGGTAAAATATTTCCAAATGGTACAGGTGACCCAAGAAATGGTGTTTTGTTGGCAAAATGTTGACAAAAATTCACATAAGTAAATAGCATTTGCTTGAAGACTGGCTGTGGTTTCCCAGCCTCTCTTGGAATCAGGAAATAATATTAGTTTTTGTTAATGATAATGGATGGTTTGTGTTCCATTTTTGTTCTTGATTCATTTATCCATTACATAGTTATGGTGTCATTTGGAAACAGGTGGGAAAGAAAAGAATGACGTATCTTTGGGATCTTTGGGGATTTCTGAAAGACACAGGCGCTGCTGGTGGGATGGGAGAAGAGAAGGGCAAACCTTTTCTCATACCATTTTCTTGGGATCTGTATCAGAGAAGCTAAGGAAACATCTTCTTATGTTAGGGATACGGCTTTTAGATAGGCTCTAAAGCAGGTTTTATTTTTTCCTTGCTAAGAATAAAAATATAAGGAATCATTAGGTTGTTAGCCCATTATAAATTGGTGGAACCGGTATGATACCATGGAACCTGTTGGGGGTAAGATACAACAGAAAGAAAGGGAAACTAACAGACAAGCCAAGGTCTTAATCCAGAGGACTTCCTGTGAGTGATTTATTCTCTCTTTCATTGGCAGCCCAAACCCATTTGTGCCTGAAGCTCAAGCTCCCTTTAGCTTGAATTTGCTATGTTTGTTGTGTATAAGCTTTGTGCATTTAAGTTAATGCAGATGGCCACATTCTAACCAATGAGGTTGTTAGCAAAACCCCGCAGTAAAGGGTACCCACGTATTGTGCGAGCATATGTTCATGTGATGTTCTCAGCTATTTATGATTATATTGAGAATCAACAGTTCATATTTTTGAGTGCCATCTTCTATGCCCTTAACAGACAGAGGTCAAAATCGACTATTTCTCTAGGCAGCAGTTGAGATGGGGCTATTAACTGATGTGGTGTGAATCCCAAATGATTAGTATTTAGAGTACATCAATTAAATAAATGGGAAATTAACTCCTTCTGAATTTTATCTGAGGAGCTGAAAATTATTCAGGATCTCAAAGTAGTAAGCCAGCCAAAAAGCAAAACACACATATACACACACAACAACAACAACAGCAATAACAAATTGGCTGCATAGTAGAAAGTTACAAAAGTGCATTTCAATAGCATCTTCCTTAAAAAGTATCAGTAGCAAAATTAGTTATCTGTGTCTTCTGTCTTTACCTTGGCTATGACCACTTTGGAAAATTTGTTATTATGGGTTATTGACATAAAGGTCAAGAAACTGACTGTGAGTATACTTTGAAACTCTTTTTAAAATATTTTATGACAATTTTATTTCTATTTGCCATTGATATGTTTTGGGAAGAAAGCAAGCAGTTGGGTCTATCATTGTGGCTAAAATCCCACTTACTATGGTTGGCAAGCCTTTTGAGGCCTTTTAAAATAAAATATTGACAGCTGTTTGACTCCCCTAAGTATATGGTAAGTCTCTTAACAGGTTGTTGGGGAAAAGGGAAATCTGTAGATGAAATAAGAAAAACTACAGAATTGAAAATGTTTCACAGGACTATAGTTATCAGAGTTTTCTTCCAAACTGAAAACTGCAACAATTAAACAGTTTGGAGAAATGTGAGCATTCCGTGATGGACTTTGGTTGTTTTTGTCATTTTTATTCTACAGGTTTGTACTTGAAGTGAGAATACCAGCAGTGAGAAAATCACAGCCATGCTGAATTCATTACTGCGGTAGTCACACAAAACCACGGATAAAATTTCAATAACTGCAGGCCACAGTTGAGTAAACAGTTGCACTGAAATTTAATTCCTGTTGACTTTTCCCCCATTCCTCGCCAGGGGCACATTCTGATTCTGTAGTACAAAGACAACAGGGGTTACAGCTTTGATTAATGTAGGACAGTGGAAGAGAATTAGAACTGTAAAATACGTTAGAAGTCCATGGAACACAAAGATCTGGCTCAAAAGGGCTCGGTATAAAAATGGGTTAATTATGCTGTGTGTTAAACTGAATGTTGTAGGATTTTCCAGTTGCACCAGTACTATCATTGATATAGGGAGTCTTTACCTAGTGCCAGGATTTAAAATAAATAAATGCAAACCTTTCCTTGTTTGCTCCATATTACCAAAGATAATTACAAATAATAGCAAATGCCCTTGTCAGAATGGAGAGCTCTGACAAAGATTTACTGCGGAGTGAGCAAGTTCCATACTGGGTTTGGTTTATAGGTTGGCTGAATTGGATCCAAACAGAATTATTTTTAAAAAATTAGTTAACAAACTAGAGAAATGGGGGAAATCTGGCTTTTCCATCTTCTCTTAAAAAAATCAGACTGTCTAGTAACCTTGGGTTGATAGCCTGACAAGGGCAACAATTGTTGGGAGATGAATTGCTGCTTAAGACAGGGTGCCAGGAGCCCTCTAGTTTGCTCTAGTTCCCACCCAGCAGTGTTGCTCATTTCTGCCTGCTAGGTAGTGGGTTGGTGATTCTGGTCTGGAAGAGGAATCATCACTCAGAATCCATCAGCAAAAGAGAGGTGCTGCCATTAGCTGGTGGAGCCTGCCAACACGCTAACAAACTGTCTTCCTTCCTCAAAACTAAATCTATTATCTCCATAATGTTTCAACTCTATTCATATCTGGGCCATGAAACTATTATATCAATAGTTTTTTAATAATATAATTTGATAGAGTTTCTGAACATTTTCTTTTATCCATCAAGTAATTCTTTACCCGATACCATAACTGCTTTTTATTTCCTATTATGCCTGCCCCATTTCTATGTCTGTAAAAGTTCTGTATTGGATATGTACTACTCCATTATGAAACTGAGCAACAGATACTATTACCAATTACTAAAGTTATTTTTTTTCTTAAAGGATTTTAAAATGTCCAGAGCAATTTCATAAACTGTGTGGATTAATGCATTTTAAAAGTCTTGAATTTTAGAAAGCAGAATTTTATTTCCATATTGCTGCAAATGAGAGCTTTTTCAGATAAGCATATTACATAGAGCATAATGTTTAGAAGTTTCTCCATATACAGCATATGCTGTCAGGTCAATTAACAGAATGCATACTAGAAAATGTTTATTCAATAAAAATGAATAGCTGTTAAATAAAACAGCTATTTCTCAACAACACTGCATTTAATGATGGGTTTTTTTTCTTTTTTTTTGGTACCACCTGGCAATTTTATTGTCTGTAAGTCAGTGTAGGGAGAGCTTTGGTTGCTGTGGTTTTTGGGTGTGGCTATCGTTTTATATGAGGAGAGGACAGTGTAGAGGAAGTCTGTAAGAAAGACATAAGAAAAAGATAAGCTATATTGGGAATTTGAACATGTATTTTTTAGAGAGTATGGATAAGTGTTTGCTTCACATAGCTTCTTTGACATTTTTCTTAAGGTGCTGGACCCCGTAGTCCAAAAAGCAGTGTATATGTTTCAAGTTAACAGTGTAAAAGGAAGAATGTGAAATGACTATTGAGGAGATGAGAGAGGTAGAAAGGATAGGGAACTTCTCTTGAAAAATTATAAAAGGGGATAAAGAGGAACGATTGGGTTGAATTTTTCCAATGAGCCATTGAAGGAGGTCAAAAATTAGTCATTCCACAGAACTGGAGAAGCTCAGAGAAATGGGATGTGCATGGTGAGACTCAGAAAAGGAATCTAGTTATGTACATTCAAAGGGGATATAGAAAATACAGTATCAGAGGAATCTGGGAGAGTCATGATTAGATATCCTGGGGTTCTCTGAACATGGGAAATGGAGTTATTAGGACCAAAGTGTCAATGTTTTAAGGGGAAGGTGGAGGTTCTTTTGTGTTTCAACATAAATAACACAAATTCTTTTCACTTTCAAAATGGCAGAATGTATCCCTTCATCAGTTTTTGTTAGTGAAATTCCTGGTGGGTATTGAGTAGAAGAGGGAGGCTGTCCTGCAAACATTTCCAGCTTTTTAACTGTGTGTGTGAGAAAGTGTCTGCAAGAAATATCTGTCAGCGTTTGGACTGGCAGTAAGCTTGTTTGTCTGGAAGGAGCCATCCCTTTGCATTTCAGCTTCACCTGTATTCCTCTGGGGCACATATTACAATTCCAGTGGCCATCCTTGGCCTTGTTTCTCGCCTTACAGTGAGTGGCCCATCTTACGTGTTGTGGATCCTACAGGTCCATGGGCTGGGTAGCAATAGCCAGCTTAGCGGTACCATTTTTGTCTTTGAAAAAGATTGCTTCTGAACTTTGTTAGGAATGCCCTCAAGTGGCCTTTCCCATTGTAGCTGCCAGGGACTAACTGTGTCTGAAAGGAGGGTCTCATTTGATGCTGATGGCAAGGAAAAGCTGGTCAGCACCTCTGTGTCCTAGAAGGGAGGTTTGTAGGAAGAAGGTGTAGAAGAAGGTATTGTTAATATTTATTGAGTGCCCTCATGGGGCCAGGTACTGTGGTAGAGGCTAGCACCTTCCTTTGTTGGTAGGTAAAAACCTAGCTATAATTTTCAAGGAATTGTTCTGCCAAGATACACTTTTATTGAAAACATCTTAAAGTTCAAATAATATGGACAATATTGATGGTGAAAAGTATTTGGTAGGACTCAATGCCACTGAAATGTTGGTAATAGCTCTACAAACAAACTGAAACATAACTGAGACAGGAATTCAGATAATTCTGACAAATAAAGAAAAAGCAGCCACAACAGTAACCCCCTACTTTTTCTCTAATTCCTTTTGAGGCTATTTCTGGAAAAGGCATATTTCACCCTGAATGCTAAATTTAGTTCTCTACTCTGTTAGTTTAGACCTGCCTTCCATCAAAATATTGTTGTCAAAGATTTATGTAACTTGTGATGTGAGCCTTGTATGAAATTCTTTCAAGTTTTGATTACTAAACAGTTGTGTGTCATTAATCTCTCCATTGAAAATTAAAATGGCACGGGAAACAGAAAAGAAAAAAGACCTGTAATATAAGAGAGCGTGGTAATAGAAACCCACATGCCACATTTCATTGTGAGTGAAGTGTACCCTCTTGACTTCAAGAGCAAGCTTTGCTACTTTGAGAAGGTAATTTTAAGCCCTGACCTGTGAGCTAATAAAAATAATAATAGTAAAAAACCCTTCCCTATCTCTTGTCTAATCAAAAATCTCTTTTTGAACTTTCAGGAGATATGACTTTAATGGTAATTTGTTGACAGATTAGCTTCAGTGACTGGGAAGAGTTTGTTTTGCAAAACTGGCAGGTCCTATCTGTTCTTTGAAGGCAAGGAACCTACTTTGCTGTTTTGCAACTGCTTGCGTTTATTGACAACTAGCGCTGAGCAGGCAGAATTGGAATGTTTGTATAATGTAAACCTATAGCTCGCCTGATGGAGTCTAGTGTACTTTTAGGTAGTGCATAGATTACTAGATAAAAAGGGTTACAAGGTGACTGCTTTTATGACAAAGAAGAAGGGCAATATAAATACAAGTGGTACATGGAACCACAAGAAGGAAGTTTATGCAGGGAATTGAACTCCATGTTAGAAAGTTTCTTTTCATCACTTTGTCTTTGAACTCAAATCTATTGTAATTATAAAGTGTTACTTGTAACATTCTAGAGACCCTTCGCTAAATACTGTGTTTGATTCGGTTCATAGAAATACAACCGCATTTTTTTTTCCCTTTCTCACAAGTAAATGTCGTGAAGAGAGTTTCCCATACCGACTTTGTCTTAGCTTTGCCCCAAGTAGACTTGAAAAAAAAAATGCTCCACTGGAAAACAAGTATGAACTTTGCTTCTTAGCTTTGGATTTCCTGAAATTCATTTCTTCATTTGTTTACATATTCTTTCATTTAACTAGTATTTATCGAGCACCCCATGTGGAAGAAAATGTGGGGGTCAAACTGATGTGTGAAGTGCTGGGAAGGCGTGGGAGAGTAACTGGGTTTATTTGGCTAGAGCCTGAAGAATAACTATGGTGGCAGTGGGAAGGCAAATTGGGTTCAGCTTGTGGGAGGCTTGGGTTTCTAAGCCACTGGAGGCTTCTAAGCAGAGAAGAAAGGCCGTACCAGAGGAAGTGTACTGAAAGTAAATTAGAAGGTTGGACCTAGTCTCACTTGAAAGAAACGAAGTCCCTGAGAGATAAGTGGCCATGACAATGCTATTGCAGCTGGTCCAGCGTTTAGTGTTGGGCCACAAAGCCTGGGCCTTTTCACTGAGGACACCCTGTTGTTGACCCACCTGGTTCTCTGAACTTCTCCTCCTATATTTGAGTCCCCTTAGACAACTTTCAATTCCATCAGGGCAGGAATCGCCTTTCTTGTTCCCTGATACCTCCTCAGCACACAGCATAGTGCCTGACACAGAGCAATTCTTTGACGGACTATCTGTGAGTGAGTGAAATAGGGGGAGAAAGATAAAAAGAGATTGTTGAGGGGATTATTGGAAAGCCAGCAGGGCCTTTTGAGTTATGAGGTGTGAAAATATCAAGGAGCGGGAGTTATGAATGATGATTTAGGATGTCCAGTCTGAGGGACCAGCAAAGTGGTGGCTCCATGAGACAAAGAGAGAAGGCCGCAGGGGGACCTCAGCTCCCTTCTTACCTGCCACTCGGAGGTTATTTGATACGATAAAGAAAGCACAGACGTAACTTATAATGAAGGATGGGCTTATTTTGGAAAAGTCCTCTTCTAAAAAGGCTTTGCCAAAAAGACACTCTCGCATATAGCTAAAACTCACTGTTTCCATTGTATGTGTTTATTCAGATTAAAATTATCAAGTATTTCCCCATTAGCCTTTGCAAGTTACTAACAAGTATGTCTTCCAAAAGTCACATGGGAAGTGCTGATAAACTGCTTGTGTTCCTATTGATCAGGGAATGGATTTATCTCTTTCAGAGAACAAAACTTCGAAGTTAGATCTTTGATAAAGTCTTTGTTTCATATTGACACAAGCTTCTTAGAATGAATTTGTTTTTCAGGTGGTGAGAGGGGTGCATGTTGTGTTTCTTCTGTTGGAAAGATACAATGTGTAATTATTAAACAGCTAGTGCTTTTGGAAGACTGCTTTAGGGAGGTATAGATTAAACTGCCTAGGGATGTAAAGGCCACAGTCTTTTGTTTGTGGGTTCAGTTGAGCCTTGCATGGAGAACGGAGGGCTGGAGGCGAGCCCTGTTCTTCTCTTCAGTCTGTCTAAGTGGAAATTTTCCAGTATCTTCTGCATAAACCGACAGTGCAAATATCAACTGTTGAGGCTACTGGATTTTTTTTTTTTAAGGTTGGTAACCCTGAGTTCCTCTTGAATTAACTATTTTATCCCTATTGTTAGACTGCTCCTTTTTGACTGTACCCAAAATAAAATAAACTTTCTAATACAGATTCATCTCCAGCAAAGTTCCTTAAAGTAGACCATTTGTTATGCAATTTATCATCCACACAACCACAAGTGAGTTGTCAGTATCATGGTCACCCATTGAAAGAGGCAAAGCGGTGGCTGATCCGAAATTCCTGTTATCGCATTACCTTGTCGCGTCTCCAACTTCTGTCTCTCCACATTGCAGGGAAGGTGACATGATGTCTTCTTAGTCATTCAAATCCAATAACTTTTAATCTGAAGGTTAAGTAGTAAGATATAAACTAAGAGATGATAATATCAATTTTATGTTCACTGAAGGGCACAATATACCTCTTTCTAGTGGAGGGAAAATTGTGCGTAAAATGTCTTTTGCTTTTCAACAGCAGAGTCATGCCTCTCAGAGCCAAAGGAAGAAAGATTTTTGGAAAAATTTAATAAAATAAGATGTAGCATCCTAAAGCAGGGTAAGAGTGACTTTTTATTATTATAATTATTAAGTGATTAATTTTCCAAGGCTGCATGGTACGAAGTAGTTCCCTTTTTATAGCCTCTTGTATTGACTCTTGATATCCCTCTACAAACTCAGCAACCTTCTGCAAGGTTAAAGACTGGGAGAGAATGACATAATGCTCATTCTTTCCTGACTATTTTTGCTCCTAATGTGTATGATAAATAATACTGAGATAATATTGCTTACCTTCCCTCATTTCCATCTCAACTCAATGGGAATTCAACATCCAAAAGTACTAAGTGAAGATGCCTGTACAATGTGCATTTTATTATGATATTCTGATTATCTCATTAGATTGATATTTGTCTTATAAATGCAAAATTTTTTGCTAGGTATTATATGTGTATTTTATGTGTATTTATATGTAGACTTACTGTACCATTAATATG
Source organism: Daubentonia madagascariensis (assembly GCA_023783475.1). Classification (NCBI taxonomy): domain Eukaryota; kingdom Metazoa; phylum Chordata; class Mammalia; order Primates; family Daubentoniidae; genus Daubentonia; species Daubentonia madagascariensis. Next base: position 44,574,250 of record JAKFHU010001953.1, on the reverse strand, counting down.
TTTTTAAGCTGGGAAAAACATCATGCATAAACTAGGTATGTGATGTTCACGGTATAATTATTAAGATTATATTCTGCAATGTAGTGATTCACAATTATAATTGTCAAGATTGCATTCTGGAAATAATTTTAAACTTGTCTCAGCTATTCTGCATTCTAAAAATAACTTTAAACTTGTGTCAGCTCTCTTCAGTACCTTCATTGGGTAGGTTCTAGGTATAAGGCACTGTTTAAGCCTGCAGACTAGCAAACTATGGCCCTTGGGCCAAATCCAGCCTGCCACCTAGTTTTGTAAATAAAAGTTGTGTTGAAAAACAGCTATACCCACTTGCTTACTATCCTTTATAGCTGCTTTCATGCAACAACAGCAGAGGTGAGTGGTTGCAACAGAGATTGCATGGCTCACAAAGCCTAAAATATTTATTATCTGGCCCAGAAAAAGTTTGTCAACTCCTGGGTTAGTGATTGGCAGATGTGGCAGGATTTGCTTTCTGGAAACTTCTATTATTACTTTAGAGTGACAAAACTGAAGGAACCTTTTCTAAGCTATCCTGGAAAAAAATATATTTATGCCTATCTATTATAATTTAAGACTTTTGTTTTGCAATTTCTGTAGTGGAGTGGTAAAATGACTTACAGATGTCATCGTGCCTCCAGAGTTTCTTGGTAATCGTTTAACTAACAACATCTTACAAATTATAAGTTTTGGCATCATTGGTGGTCAAAATAATCGTCAGCCAGCCTACTAAGGAAATGGAGGTTGGACTCACTTAGTGAGTCATTCAAAGAGTGGATGTCCTTGGCCCTGGCTCCATTACCAAAGAAAACTAACATAAAAATGTAACATATCGTTTGTTCATAGTCCCATGGTTGGCTAGAAGATACAAAGATATACTGTACTGAATATCTCCTTGCATTCAAAGAATTCATAATTTTGAATTAATCGAAGTATAATAAGACATAAACAGATACATTAAACATCAATAAAAATTTTAAAGCAGATTGAAGATAAGCTGTAGAAGAGATACGTGTGACTAATCGATAGCTGAGTGATTTAGGCAATAAATCTTCAGTTGCCCAGAGAGGAAAAATTTGTGTCTGTGTTGGTGGGATTGTAGAAGACCTTGGTGCAATTAGGAAACAGTGACTCGGTATGTGCTCATGTGCTGATGTGTGTGAACCTGTTCTATCGGGAGATGACGAATGGGCTGTATACACTGAACTATATGGTGTTGGCTTGTGTCTGAGATTTTAAACGCCCTGAAGATGTGTCTCTGACATTTTGCTATTTTTACTTTTGAGATAAGCAGGGTTGGGATTGTACTGTGAGAGACTGGAGGCGTATGTAGGTAAGAGGTCTTTTTATTCTGGACCCTAGCATCTGAGCTTATTGGTCTCCAGGATGAGGTCTGGGCCTATCTGTTTATACAGGCCATTGCCTGAGTTTATTGTACGATTTCCAGAGACTAGATGAGGGCTGACAAGTCTAGTAGTTTGCTTGGTAGTGTCCATATTTCGCATACTTTTATATTGAATTTTAGCTAATTTACCTCTATTCATCTTAGAATAATTGAAACCGTACTAATTTTAAAATAAGTTGTCAAATTTGAAGACATTTGCTCAATTCAGTTATTTATGAACTGATAGTATTTTTGAAGAGGAGATGGCATTGGCCTTGTATTTTTTCTCCCTTCCAGCCTTTTTTACTTTCTTTCTTCCTTTCTTATTTGACTCTGTTTTTAAGTTTGTAATCATTTGCTTTTTGTTTTTAGAGACAGGGTTTTACTTTGTGTACTGGGGTGGAGTGCAGGGGTGGGATCATAGCTCACTGCATCCTCAAACTCCCGGGCTCAAGTGATCCCTTGCCTCAGTCTCCCAAGTAGCTGGGACTACAGGCAACCACTACCACGCCCAGCTCATTTTTCTTACTTTTTTTGTAGAGACAGGGTCTCACTATGTTTCCCAGGCTGGTCTGAAAACTCCTGGCCTCAAGCAATCCTCCCTCCTCAGCCTCCCAAAGTACTGGGATTACAGGTGGGAGCCACCGTACCCAGCCTAAATTTGTTATCAGATGATTTGTTAATATATTTTATAGTTTGTGAAAATCTGTTTAGTCTTCCATGGTAGGTAGATTTTTCTGGCATAGGCCATATCTTTAATACCGTGCAGGCCTATGGTCCCTTCTTTGCAAATGGGATGAAATAGAAATAACTTTTGCTCTGAAAAGTGTGCTTCTGTGTGTGTTTTTGTGTAATTTTGTGATTACAATTTCATCTACATCATGCCCCCCCCAAAAACCTTATATATCCCATACTGTATGTTAACTAGATTTGTGAACTGATTCAATGTTTTGACAAATGTTCCTTGACTTTTCAAAGATTAATTGATGTTAAGTGTATTAGTAACCTATCTTTAATTTAGAAAAAGTTTCCTCTTTTGGCTTTAAATGCTTACCAATGTGTCCCTGGAATTATTTCTCAGCTATTTTAAATGTAGCTCTATAAATGCCAGCTCTGAAGCAAACTCTGCAAAGTAAGGTCATATGAAGCAATCTGTACTAAGAGCCATTTTATGTCTATTCAAATGTAAACACCAGATTTACACACTCTTGAACTCTCCTAACTACAGAGCCCTATAAACTAGTTCGAAGGTCTTTGACTAAATCAGCGAAGATTACAATAAGTGATACACATAGCACGGGCACCCCCTTGTGTGGCTGGTAGGAGTGTAAATTTGTGCGGCCTATTCTGGGGGCAGTTTGGCATTGAGCATCAAGAGGCTTAAAACAGTCACACCCTTTGGTTCAGGGATTACATTTTTACTGAGAGGCTGTATGGCACTCAGCAGTGGTTCTCAAACTTTTAAGTGCATGGGAATCATTCAGAGGGCTTCTTAAAACACAGATTGCTGGACTCCCTCCAGAGTACTTTATTCTGTAGATCTGGGTGGGGCCCCCAAATTTGCATTTCTGATATTTCTAATTTGTCTCTGCTGCTGGTTGGAGTTACCACCCTTGGAGAACCACTGGCAGAGAATTTCAAATCATAGACCATGCAGCCAGTATGTTTGGCCTGAGTCATGGCTCTGCTATTTACTAGTTGGGTGACTGTGCAAGTCAGTTTCTCTATGCCTCAGTTTATACATCCATCATATGGGGATGTATTAGCATTTGATATTCTGAATAAAATGTAACATGTTTGGAAGATTGTATAGCACATAGTAAATGGTCAATAACCATTAGCTTTTGCTATCATCTTTATCATCACCATCATCACCATCACTAGGATTTTAACCCACAGAAATAATGTGAGGCATACAGAAAGATTCACACCCAAAGATGTTCATTGTAGTGGTATTTGTAATGTGAAAAATTAAATGCACTCTAAATCTCTGAAATTAGAAGGGTTAAATAAATGCTTGCACATAAGTTTGATGTGATATTGTTACCCATTAAGAATCACACTCTTGTTAGAATAATTAGCAACATAAAAAAATTATCTTAATGTAATGACTGGTGGGGGAAAAATACCCTGCAAACACCTGCAACAAATGTTACCAATGATTTTTTTATTTTTAGTCTGTCAGTGGGATTATAGTTTATTTTATATACTTTATACTTTTCTGTATATCCCCAAATTTCTACAATAACATGTATTTCCTTTATAATAAAAAAGTTATTTTAAATTTAATTCATATTCACACTGTTGGAAAACTTTTATGAAATGTATATAAATGACAGAGAATACCTGCACCTTGATCAAGACATATATATATATATATTTTTTTTAAAGATTTTTGCATAGTAATGAAAGGATAAAATTTTTACGGTTATGAGATTTTCTTCCATAATGTCTGTAAGTTTACATCTACCACATTTCTGCTCCCTGGTGTTCTCCCTCCACAGAACTGCCTGACTTCAAGGTGCATTCACCATCATATTTGACAACCACTCATCATTATTATCTAACATCATCAATTTGGGACAAAATCAATTCTCTGTCAATAAAAAAGTAAAAAATTTTTTAAAACATTTATTTTCTTTAGATGTTTTTCACTGCTCCCCCATTCCAAGTTTCTTCCCAGTCTGTGAGGACTTAAAATCGTGTCTTATATTTACGATCAAATATAGATATACTTAATTGCTTACCCAGAGCATTTTGTTTTTGTTAGAGACTGATTTCACTGCCTTAGGGAGCTGGTAAAGGCAGGAGGACTATTTTATTGGAGATATTTTGGAATCTCACTGACCAGAGTTAAAAACCCACCTTCAGCACTTACCGGGTGAATGAAGGTTGGACAAGTTACGCCATCTTTCTCAGCCTCACCTTTCTCATCTGAAAAATGGGGCAATAGAGATAACTTTCTGATAGGGTTGAAGTGATGAATATGCTAAATGATATATTGGCTTTAGCATAGTAGTCAGCCCTTCAAAGTGTGCCCATCACACTGTTATCATCCTTGCTCAGCATCTTTTTGAGGACAGGGAAAAGCCATGGCTGAAATCTTGGGGGCCCAAAGGTGGAGACCAAAAGGGAACCAAGTTGTTTCTTAGGACTGTTCTGTTCTTAAGCCTACCGCAGCCACTTCATATTCAAATCCAGTCCCCTTAGGGGACTCCCCCTCCCATGTAGACCTTCATGTGGGAGACCTCCAAGGAGAACCCTCCTTCATGAATACAGGAATTCTTACCTCTTCCCTTATTGAGGTGATGAATTGAAGTAAGCACCAAGTTCTATTTGACAATGAAACTCTTCATTTAGAAACCGACCTCGACATGAAGACTGCAGGGAACCAGTTCTTGTAGGCAATTAGTGCCCCAATTTACCATTTTAGAAAAGAAAACACGTATCCTAATCAATACAGAATTTCTCCTCCATACCTACTAGTAACATTACTGAAGGGGCCCCACACACAAATGTTTTAAATTTAGAGGCAGCGTTAAGGACACAGTTTGCCTCCAGAATCTGAATTGAATCAGGGTTTTATTTCAGATAAAATCTTTGGGGCTCATAACTTAAAAAACACAACTTTTACTGGCATTACGCAATTTGCCACGGGTCATTTAGCAAAATGTTTGTATATGTAAGCCCAGGTTCTTCTTTTTAAAAAAAGTTAGGGTGGAGGGCGGGGATTGGATTTTGCTAAAATCCAGGTGGCGTTTCAGTTTATGTTTAATTTTAATTGGAAATCAAATACAGGCAAGGGAGAAAAAAAATCTACCATGTTTTCTTTACTAAGAGTATCCTTCGGGGAGAGGAAGGACACTGCCAGCCAAATTTTAAGAAGCAGCTCTTTTATTGGCATGTCTATTTTTTTCTGGCTAAATTCTTGTGCCTGCATATTTTTTTTTTTTAACATCCATGATTTTACACGTGGCAATGACTTTTATGTCTCCATGCCCCTTGCTGCCCTCCCTCAGTATTTTCTGTGGGATTAGTACTTAGAACCAAGATACCAAATAATTACATATTACACATAATCAATAGCTTCCCTAGGCTCTTGTCTAGTCAGTCTCCTGCTTGGGTTCTGGTCTGAAATAACATTTGATTCTTGTGGCCCATCTTGATTTTTGGAAGGCTGGGAAAGTTTCTGAAGAATTAAAACAGGGGAAAAAAAGGTTTTTTAAAAAACCAGAATTTTAGAAGGTCCTCCAATTTGTGAGTATAACTAGCTGTAGGTGCATCTTGTAAAACTCCCATAAAATATTGGCAGAGAGACCATGGCACAATTAGGGAATGGTTGCTGAGTGTGCTGGCAGAGGTGGCGAGACAGTCACTTAAGTCTACCAATGCCTACAAAATATCCCATGTGCCAAAGTTGAGTGAAATCCTCAGTATTGGCTCTGTGTAAGGCTTGGGTGCAATTCAGATGTTTTCAATTGGAAATTGAATACCAGATAATTTTGAATTTTCTACTGCACAATTAATTACACGTTCGTTGAAAAAAAAAGTAGGAGATGCAGCTAAGAAAGCAAACAGAGAAAAAAATAAACTATATTGCCTGCAGTCCTATTTTACAGAGATAACGACCGTTACCAGTTTGAAGAATATCCTTTCTCGCCTTTTTTGTAAAAATCATGTCTTCACATTTTACATAATTCTGTTCCCATTCCTGCCATAGAACTTTATAGATGAAGAAGTAGCTAGCAATAATGTTGTTTACCAGTGAGAATTGTTAGGGTTAATTCTCTTATATGATGGTTCACTTTTTCATCTTAATTTTAATTTCACATTTTATTTTTTTACAGTTTTAGGAGAAATTCACATTCTTACTTTCAAATTTCATAGTTTATGGTCTAATTAATTCTGTTTTTCTAACTGCCTCCCCCCCATCTTCTCCCAGCTTTGCCAGGTAATTCCGTATTTACGCACAATTCTTAAAAATTATTGTTAAGAGGAAACATGATATGATAGGTAAGCCATCCTGTTCTCAATAAATGAGTACATTTCTTCTTTTTATCGAAAATCCTCAACATCCCTATTGTCACAGGTTTTTATAGGTTAGAAATTACGAATATAAGTAGTAGTGACAGTGTTAGAAATAATAGTAATAGTAATAGCAATAGGAAAATTTATTGAAAGCTGCCTCCCTCTCAGACTCACACTCAGTACTCTGCATGGATTAGTGCAGGTCTTTATCACAAGCAAGAGCGAAGTACTCTTTAAAGTCCTATTCTGCGCAGGAAGAAACTTAATTAGCTGCCCATATTTGTTCACGCAGCTTGTAACTGGACAAGCCCGGATTTTATCCCACCTCTACCTGACTCCAGAACCCGAGCTCTTCGTCAGAGCCCTCAAGCCTCTCTTACTGTGTTTGTTTATTGTGGTGATGATCAGTCCATTCTGAAAGGATTTCTCCCATTTTGCTGGCTGTCCTTCCCTGTTGTGAGTACCCTCAAATGTTTTCTCAGTCTGGGTGCTTCCATTTCAACCCATCTCTTCCTGCTGAGTCCAGAAAGAAAATACCAGTTATTCCCACATGCAGCCTTTCCACTTCCACCCCATCCTATTTTCAGGTTGAGCCCTTATTTGTAGCAAATGTGCTCACTTTTACTCTTAAGCAAGTGTGCCTTGCCGTGTTTTTTTGTTGTTGTTGTTGTTTTCTTTTCGTTTCTAAAGGAGAAAGTCCTTCCCACTTCATACCTGTTGCCCTGCGTCCTTCCAGTGAACGCCCAAGCCTGGTACACCCAGGCCGAAGTTAGCTTAATTCCTTCTGTTTCTAAAACACTTCCATTGGAAGTCATTTGTTTTATCCAGAAACAGCAGAAATTCAGCAGTTCTTCTGCTGGTGAAATTTACAGCATGCTGTAGGCAGTAAAGCTAAGGCATTAGGGTTTTGAAAGATCTGAACCATGCTTCCACGTGGAAAACTTTTCTTTTTTCATCCCTGTCTCCTTGGACTAGTCAGGGGGATGGAAGTGTTGCTTTTAAGAAATGGGAAATCTGGGTTTATTAATAAGGCTGCATATAATAAACTGCAAGCAGTGGTGGTTGCAATAGATATTTTATAGACAGCTTAAAAGCGGCCATTTTGGGTTTGACATGTTCCCCTTTATTGCTCTCGTGTTTGGGTACACGGAACCAGAAGACCTAAATGGCAGACTTTCTCCAGGTGCCCCAAACAGCTGTCACAGACTGACAGGACAAGGGAAATACCTTCTGTGTTTTCTTAGTATTATGTAACAGGCTTGAACCCTATTCCCAACCAACAAAAATGTATTTGGGTAAAATATTTCTGGTTCCTTGTGTTTCTTGAGGAAATTATTCACCCAGCTTCACTGATTAATGAGTTAGTCCTTTTGAAGTTGCCACAGTTATTTTCATTGTTTTACTATCTGGGAAGAGTGAATTATTTTGCTTTAAGAGTGATTAGCTCTGTTGACAAAATGTCCTTTGCTCCCTGAGTGGTATTTTGTGTTCATGTTTCTGTGGCTCACCTGTTTTGCTCTCAGAGAACACCACTCCAGTCAACAAAGAACAATTGCTTAGCACAATAAATAAAAGATAGTACTCACAAAAGATGTATGATAGGACTTAGGGTGGAAGTTTTAAAGATTCATAGCCTACAAGTCAAACTATGTACATTTCTCTAGCAGCAAAAGCATATGTTTGTTTCCAGTTTAGGCAATAGTCTTTACCTTTCATGGCTTATTTTATGAAGTCGACTGATAACGCAGAGTCCTTGAGTCCTTGCCTTACCATCCCTTCAACTACTGTGTTAGTGTTAGTTGGTCACCATTCTGGATCAGCACAGAAGCCCAAATACCAGGCTGCAGAGGATCATTTTTAGTTTGTCTCTCTCTCACCTATAAAAACAAGCTGACGGATCTGCTTTTGGTGGGAACAGTGGAAAAGGCTGAAAAGCAATCTTATTTGAAGAAAAGTCATAATTTGAAAATCTCCCACTTTGGGGCTGCTGTTTCAGAGGCAGGGAGCCTCAGTTCCTTGAAGATACCAACACGGCCACATCTGTGTTGTCATTGCAAAAAAGAGACACACTTGGTAGACCAAAGAAGAAAAGCCATTTCAATTCCCAGTACGAGGAACTGAAGTGGACGTACATTTCTGGGTGACTCAGATGTTTGCTCCTCAAGCTGCTTTGAAAGTCCAAAGTAGGCCCCTCTTCTCGGTCTCCTTACGGGCTTACAACTCTTTTCCAGAAGGTTTCATTGGACCTTAGTCTCTCCTAACAGTTCTTTATTATGTTTACGTAGAGTATTCCTCTCTTTCAGAATCTTTGCCTCCTGTGGGAATGATAAAAGCAACTTCAGTTTGTCCCTTTAACACGCATTTATCTACTCCAACTTGGGTGCACCTGTGATGTCCTGTGTCCTCAGCTCTCCTTCCTCACTCAGTCCCCACCCCAGATATATAGTGTGTGTGTGTGTGTGTGTGTGTGTGAATGGGCACATACTATGTATTCGCTTTGCTCCTTGTTCTCTCTCTGTTGAGTCATAGGATTTCTAAAATTCCTTAGGTGATCCAGCCTCACATTTTATGGATGGAGAAACTAAGCTCAGACAAAATAAAGGCTTTGTCTTTTGATTAACATTTGCGTGGATGCCCCTGACGTATGTAGAAACAATCTTGTGGGGGATGATGGGACCCTTCCATGATCTGTGAGGATGGATGAAATCAGAAACTTTATTCCTGTGATTACCAACACCGTTAACAACAGCGTTCCCTATGTAGGGTATGGCTGTATGACTGTGTGTACATGCACAGCTACTTTTTTCTTTCTTTCTTTCTTTTTTTTTTCCTTTTTTTTTAACAGATGGAGTCTCTCTATGTTGCCCAAGCTGGAGTGCAGTGGCTATTCACAGGTGCAATCACAGCACACTGCAGCCTCCAACTCCTGGGCTCCAGCAAGCCTTCTGCCTCAGCCTCCTGAGCAGCTGGGACTACAGGCTCATGCCACCACACCTGGCTATGTATACTTTTAAATTCTGTTCATTTATTTATTGATTTAAAAATTTTTTTTGTAAATTAGTTCAGATCCTGATACTTTTTTTTTTTTTTTTTTTTGGAGACAGGGTTTTGCTCTGTCACCCAGGCTGGAGTGCAGTGGCATCATCATAGCTCACTGCAGCCTCAAACTCCTGGGCTCAAGTGATCCTCCTGCCTTAGCCTCCCAAGTAGCTGGGACTACAGGTGTGCACCTCCATGCCCAGCTAATTTTTCCATTTTTTGTAGAAATGGGGTTTCACTATGTTGCTCAGGCTGGTCTTGAACTCCTGGCCTCAAGTGATCCTCCTACCTTAGCTTCCCAAAGTGCTAGGATTACTGGCATGAGCCACTGTGCCCAGCCATCCTAAATTTTTATTATTGATTATTGGGAACTGGTTTTTTCCCCCCTTCCCAGTAATCGTTCTAGAATAGGGATCTGCAAACTTTAAATTTAAATTTTCTTTAAATAGTAAAATTTTTTTGGCTTTGCAGTCTATTCTATGTCTGTCACAAATAATCTGCGTGGAAGCGACCATAGATATTACATAAATAAATGGGCATGGCTGTGTTCCAATAAAACTTTATTTATAAAAACAGAGGACTGGCTTTGGCCCATAGGCACTAATTTGCCAACCCCCATCCTAGACCATGTGTAGATGGTGGCTCAAGGAAATGGTTGCTGTGTAGCGGGTGGTAAAGTTCCTCTGCTAGTCACAGAGTGCTTTAAGATTAATTACTTTTTGTTCTTTCACTTTCTTCTTTAAAACAACAGCAACAACCACAAAAACATCGCAGTTTCATCCTCCCACCATGGTTTGTTTCCCAATTCCCATTCCGTAAAGCTTCATTCACTGTGGTTGTCTTCGTGACTACAAGCCCATATTTTCCCGAGTGCTGTTGGGAAAGAAGCTTAGACTTCCCAGAATATGCTAGCAGTCCCTGGTGAGATGACTTCAGCCCTCATCTCAGTGTCTCACTGTTATCAGCTGTGCCAGAGGTAACCTCTGTAATTCCTTTCTGGATATTCATCGTCTCCTAGAACTGGCCTATTATCACCTACAGCCCCCACCCTCATTTTAAAAGTGCCTTTCGTTCTAAGTAGAACGTGAAGCATCTTAACTTGGGGCCAGGCCTTCCCCTTCTCCTGTGTGTAATGTATAGTTTTACGAATAGGATAACAGCCCGTATGTGACATCAAAAGATCATCCTATCCTTTTTGTGCTTGAAGTGTTTTTAATGCAGGGCAAGAGCTAAGGCAGGTGCTTCCCATTCTAGAAAGTTTGTCAGTGGTGTCAGGCTGGTTGGGTGGTCATGATCAAGGGCAAAGAGAATGGAGACTTTGGGATTAAGAGAGTGAAGCTGACTGGTCTTGCTGGCTGACTCTTCCTATCAAACCATGTCGATTTTCCAAAAATTTTTAAGGATACTGACTCATGGTGTTAGGCAATAGATGAGAAACTCCTTCTGTGGTAGGAAAAAAAAGGTGACCCCCGGACCAAAAGAAAAAAAAAAAGTAATCTCTCAAGTTTGCAGAATGTAATGGCTCTGCAAGTTTGGTCTGAAAACGTTGACAGGGATATCGGCCAGCCTGGGTTTGAGTGTTGCGGCTGTAACTTACCCTGTTATTTGAAGTAAATCACTAACTCTTCAAGCCTCTGGATACTAGTTCATTTCTAAGGTTCCTTTTGCCTCCGAAATCATATGTTTCTTCTCTCTTTAGTTTCTGAATAAACTAGAAATCAGGCTCAGCTGTAGATATCTGGTGCTTCAGTGATTTTTGGATATTGCGGGACCTGACGAATCACCAGTAGGCACTCTGGCCCTGTAAAAAATGAAATTCCAAGCAACGAATGAAAATACCAACAATGAAGAAAGAATAGGGAAGGAAAGTAGAAGGAAATCCTCATTTTGAGCACAGGAAATTCTTATTTTGAACACAGGACCAATCAACAAAGTGGGACGTGAAACTCGGGGTGAGAAAATCTGCCACCTTCTAGCTCTGTGACCTCAGGCAGTTGCTTATCCTCCATTTTTTCATCTGTAAAGCAAGGTTAATAATAACTGTCCTGCACACCCCAGAGAGGTATTAGGGGAAGCAAATGAAGTGTTATAGGTCAAAATGCTTGTTAAACAATGAAACACTATGTACATGTAGGGTGTCACCATTGTTGGATGTGGTTTTCATTTGCATGACATTCTTTGAGACCCTCACATATTTCCAAACTTGATGGATTCTCCTGGGACCACTCATGCTCCAGGACTGTGGGGGTTTGGTTCCTTGAGATTTCCATTTAGTAATTCTGCACATAACCAATAGGGCATTAAAAGCAGGCGTGTATCTATTTTTCTAAGGTTTTTATTCTTTTTCCTTTCATTTAGTGTAATATATCAGAAACTTTCAGTCTTAAAACAAAAGGTGCTGTGTGAATTTTCTTTCATTTAAAAAAAAAAGAAAGAAAGAAAAAATGGAGGACTAACGTAGAGTTTCCAGAAAACAAAAGCCAAGTTATCCATGATTAAGTAAAAGGAGGCTACATGAGATTTGGCAGGAAGGATACCGGTTGGGTTGTTACTTATCAAAGGAATATTTGCTGTTGGCCTTAGTATAATAATGTTAATGAGATTATTAGGTGGGGGAGATTTTCAATAAATAATAGATAAGGATTAGAAAGTGCCTTTTCTGCAAATAAACTTCAGAATAATTAATATTCATGGACTCTGTTTGTCAACAGAACAATGTAAATGAAAAGCTGGTCCCATCGCCAGACACTCGTCCTGAAGGACGTCTGTAAGTAAAATAGGGTTAAAGAGAGAGAAAAGCTGAATTCAGAGACCTGGCCCAGACCCCAGCCTGTGCGTGTCAATGCAACTTTTCGACATCTTGGCATACACATTTTCCAGTCTAGGTCTCCCTCGGAAAGAAACCCTGAAATTCAGGTTGCTAATAGATTGTTGGTTGCAAGTATGAAGGGCAGAGGAGGAAAGAGAGAAGGCAACTTGCTAATGCAAAAGCAGTGTACTGAAAGTCACTTTTATTTCTTATTTATAATCTACATGCACACTCTGGATAATAGATGACACACTCATTCAGTACTTTAACTTCAAAGCAGAGAGAAGCCATGGATGACAGAGCCGGGAGCGGGAACACAAAGGTACTAACAACAAGAGGAAAAATGCCTGTTTACGGGATTGCATTTGTTAGCACGCTCTCTTCAGATATTGTTCCCCCAGGAATAGCAAGAATATGTGCAGCACGAACAATGATTTAACATCTGAAAATGGTACTTAAAGAGTTTTTGTCTGGTAGTAATGTGATGAAGGCTTCTGAAGGGAACCTGGGGACTTCATTTCTTCTATTTATCTATATGTCTCTCTGGTTTTAGTCAGCGGTAATTGCATATTTAACCCCTCAAATAGCTTTAACCCTCACGGTGCCAACATTTTACCCTGTATAAAATGTTCTTTTATCCCAGCAAAGGCAGAACTTTGAAATTCCCTTGTCAAAAATTATTTAAATTAAAAAAAAATGTGAGTGTATGTGTGTTGGTATGAATGGACGGAAGGCTGGCTGGCTGGCTGGATGGGTGAAAAGAAGTTATAGCAGCATTTTGTAACTGGATTTAGGTGAAGGAGCATGCCTACCTCCCTGGTTTGGAAGAAAAGCAGTTAAAGTACAGATATTAAGAAGAATGAAAACTTAAACAAAAAGAATGAAAGAAAGAAAGAATGGCCAAAACAGCCGTGTTTTTATTTTGAATTCATCGTGGCTTGAGCTCAGAGAGGAAAGAGAAGGCACCATGGAAGTTAGTTGTACATGACGCTAAATCAAGAGTATAAATTTGCTGCTTGCCTCAGCAATATGGTTTTCTCAATTAGTGGTCGTTCTGGGAGGCCTGCTTAACAGCTTATGCGAAACAAATATTAACACAAATTGTATAATTGCATCAAAATCCCAAATTCCTCAAAGATGCAAAATGGTTTTCAGCTAAGAGTACGCGAGCAATAAAACATCCTATAGTCAAAAGAGGCACACTCCAAGGAAACCATGAGACTGGATCCGAGCGACTTTCACAGTTTATTTTCATGGTATTTAAATTATGATACCAGTGGGTATTTTTAATTAGTGTGCACTTGTCTACATAAGCCATGTTGGCAAATTTGACTCATTCATACAGTAGTTGCTGTAAAAGAGGCCAGCACAGCCTGCAGGAATTAAAATTAAAAGTTTCTGCAAGCTGTTGTCGACATGACCATATCTCATTAACTTTAAAAATGGAGATTATTTGCCTGAAAGCTTGATTTGACTAGCAGTAATCAAATATTAGGCTCAAAGGAATGAGGGGTGGGGGGAGCGTCATTGTTGTGATATATACCGCTAAGTGTTTTGCAGTTCACTTCAAATAGCAGTATAAGATTTTTGTTTTGACAAAAGGGATAGGCAAAAGAAACACAGACATATGGCCTCGAAAGTATTATTAGGACAGTTTTATTTTAGATTAAGACTCATTATTTACTAAGTTTGCTAAAGACAAATACAATTGTGCTGATTACCAATTCTTCTCTCATTAAGGAGGCAGATTAATTATCTGGAGTAGTTTCCCCTGCTTGATCAAAGTTTAAGTATTGGAAACGGGGCCTATCTCATGATTATCTTTTCTTTTTTTGAACTGGCTAATTGGCGTGAACCTTAAATTTGTACATTCGAGTCATCCCATTGTTTTAACTAAATATGATGAAGGAGGTTGCAAAATTGTGCGTAAAATGAACCAAAATAGAAGAGCCTTCTTCTTATCTACTCTTTAAATAGCTTGTTATTTGAATTAGGTATCTGAGCAAAAAATCTCTCTTTTTTTTTTTTTTTGCCAGTAATTAAGGAGTCTAATGTTGAAAACGTAAAGTTCCTGAAATACGGTATACATGGTCTCATATTTTCACATGCACAAAGGAACATTTGTAATGCATAAAGGTAAACTTTAAGATGAAGATACATGGGGGGAGAGAGGAAAGAAAAAAGGTGCAGTTAAACAAAAGACAGAAGATAAAGTCTTACGCCTTTTTATGTCTTTGAACTGAGAACACGCTCTGCATTTTACTAAAGGAACATGAGGCTAGAATGTAAGTAACTGGTTTTTGCATTAGGCTCTCCCTGGAGGTAGCAGAAAAATATCATGTCCCTGCATGAAATGCGAATGTGAAATCTACCAGAAAGAAATATTTATGACCATTTTATGCTTGATTAGGCTTGGATGACATCTGTTAGAAGACAGGGACTGGACAAAGAGAGAGACGCTCGGGGGCAAATGTTAACGGAGTTGTTTAGACGCTAGGGCAGAGGCGTCCATTTACTGCCAGGCAAAACACAGGAATTGTGTTAGCAAGAGTGCAGCTGACAAGCTTCCACTGTGATGGGGACACTGTAAACCGACTTGATGGAATAGTCAAATACAGCTGATAGTCACTGCACTGTCTCCGTTTATGGGCAGGCATCTAGGCTAAATCCAGATCCAGTAACTTCCAGGGAGCTGACACCTTAATAAAGTTACATAAAAGTGACTCAGCTATAAAAGGAGATCATCCTCACTTTTTCAAGTGAGTTTTATACTTTCTTCCCATGTGGACATACCAGTACCAGGAAACGCTTCTGTATTTCTCTGTGGAGGGAGAGTTAATTAGATCACAAACTTACCTCTGTACCCTTGTATAACCTAAGTTTCTTTCTTATCTTAACGTTTCCCCTGTTTAAAAAAAAAATGTAGGCTCCTTGGTTCTATAGAAGTACTTCATCACTTTGAACAGTGCAAATGTTTGCCTAAAAACGGGCAAAAAAGAAAAAAAAAGTTTTCCAGCACTGGCAAACATTTTATCAATTGTTCAACATTTCAGTGTTAAAGTAAGTGCTGATCATCTGAAGAAATGGCTCTACCAAGAGTGGAGGTATGAGCAGTTATTTCATTCTGGTTCCCTTCCCAGCTTCTTTTCCTGTAAATTTTCTCTGTCTGGAATGCTGATGGGAAATGTTATTTTGTTTTTGTTTGCAGCAGTTCTGTTGTTTTGATTTTGTCTGAGTGGTATGGAAAACAGTACGTCACTTAGAGTGGGTGTTTTGTCTACCGGCCATTTGGCCATTGCACATATATTTCTCATACTTATTACATGATGACAAGGGAACCGAAAAGGCACAATTTTCCAGTTGAATTTTTCTTTCCAGTTTAATAATAGGGAAAAAAGAAAACAAAGTTAATAGATTTAGCAGTTTGATGGTACTCATGATGTGATAGCTGACTTTAGGTGGGTTTTTTTTTTTCATTCCTTGTGGTTAAGGAGGTATTTAGGTGAAGGCCAAATTAATGTATATAGCAATTTCTATAATAAACTTCATGTGGATAGCGTTATACATTTTGTGCTGAGCTGTGAAATACTGTAATTTATGTAGGAAAATTCATAAAAGGATAATAAACAATTTTAACATCATTTCTATGGTTAGCTTGGGGTACTTTTACCTTGGTTTTAGGCCACAGGTAACAAACCTCTATCAATAAATGCATTTTAATTAAAATGCTTTGAAATGAAATTTGGATGAAAACCCAGAATACAAATCTCAAAGAATAACTTAAGGCTGTTTACTGGCTCTGTTTGGACATGCTTTATCTGAAATCATTCTTAGCATTTGCAATGTTAAGGAACATATTGCAGGAGTGTAGAAGTTAGCTCTATAAGTAAGTAATTTTTGGTGTTATACAAAAATATAAAATGGAAATGATGATTAATTTTTCAATTTCTCTCTGCAGATATCTAATCATTGTACCCATGGACCGCCAAAGGCTTCCATTAAAGATTTAAAATGCAAGAGGAAGGTAGAATCCTAAAGATGGGATTTGGGATTAAATAATGTAAAATAACTGCAGGGCAGTAGTGAAGTAAAAGCTATTGGCACAATAAGAGATTCTCTTAGACTTTTTTGAGATCCACTTAAAGTATTGACACCAACTTGCATACAGTGATAGATGTGATATTAAGAAAATTATTTGTATCTCTGATTAAATTATGAAACCATGTTTTTTCTTTCAAACATTAGCTTTCACTAAATAGTAATAATAAATAATAATGACAGCAACAACAGACTATCAGAAGAGCTCTGTGAAAATTCACGCACATTCTCTTAAGCTTTAAATATTGCCATCTTATTAAAGGATTTTGCCTGCAATGTTATACTAATATGTATTGCTTCTTCCTTGAGGATTTTAGTTGTAGATGAGGAAATGCAATGTTTAGGGGTCACCTGTGTATGTGCAGCATGATTTTCTTCAAATCAAGGGAACTTTTATAATCTGGAAGAAGGGGACATCACCGCCTTGGTATATAAAAGCTGTCAGTGAGGTCCAGCCGGGCTTCTCCAAGCTCCGCTGTACTGTCTTTATCACTTTGCTCAGTTCCACATAATAACATCTTCATCTGAGATTGCTGTGGCACAGGGGAACTGCATTTGTTGATCAAATTTGGCTGGATAACACTGTGATCTCGTATCCTGAAGTGCGGAGATGTGCCTGGAATATGTAAGTGCAAAGCCGGCCTCTTGATTGATTGATTCTGCCTGTCACAGAACAAGATAACCGGATCAGTAAATACCCTGTGCACTTCAGCATCATCTCCACAATCAAAAGTGAGGCCATCACGGGGCTGGAAGACACTGGGGCATGATGGGAATGCACACATTTCAGAAGGACCATCAGGAACGTGTGTATGTACACACATACACACACGCGCACGTGCATGCAAACACAAAGAAAAAATTCTTTGTGTTTTTTTTTAGAAGAGAACAGCGTAAAAAGGAGTATTTTCTGTATGTTTAGAATGCTTCCTGGTTATAAAAGTAGAGTTTATTTTGCAACTGTCATCTTGGAGGTGTTCAACATTTATCATAAAAAGTTGTTATTCGAGTTTTGTTTACAGAGGAGATTTAGAATGCAGATTAGGGAAACAGAGCTGGATAAGAGGTCAGTAGTGGTCTTAAGCACAAAGGGAGCTTGCACCCAAGAGTTGCTCCTATTAAAATAAACTTTTTGTTTAAACAGATGGGCCAAACACATGTAAACAAGTTGTTTAAACTTTTACTAAATTCCCAGGGAGTGCCTTTCAAAATTAGCGAGCGTTGCCAAATTTGCTGTATAATTACACAGAGAGTTCAAGAAAAGTTTAAAGAACAGAATTGTGTGAGTCTTTGGGAGAGGGGGCATTGACAGGTCCCCAGGTGACATACATGATTCATGGTGCTGTGATGGTCCCCCAGTGGCACTTGACACTTTGTTGCTTATGTTGCCTCTCTTGTACTTATCTTTTCCTCCCATAAGACTGTAAGTTTCTTGAAGGCAAGGGATGCCTTTTCTTCCAGTGTCTATGCATTGCCCTGTTCATAGTACATAGTATGTGGCAAGTAAGTGAAGGAGGGGCTAGGTATTGGGCTCTCTTCTTAAATATTTCTTGGAGTATTGCTTCCCCTGAGATGATATTGGTCTCCAGAATTGGGGTAGTGTTGTAACCTAGACTCATTCCTTTTGGGAACTTAATTGTTTTCTTAATGTCATACACTCCAGTGAGTCTAGTTCAGTCCTCTGTTTTCATGCTAAGTGGAAGATTGAGATCAGTCGGTCAAACATGGTGCTTCTGTTACCATGAGCTACACATAGTTACTTGACAATAATGTTGTTTCTCATTCTACGACCCGGACCAGTGACTGGTGGAGCCTTGTTGCCCATCTCACCTGTGAATTTTGCACAGACTTCCAAGTGGTTCATGGCAGTCCACGTGGCCTTCTCGTTGTCTTGGATGCCTTTGGGGTGGATGATGTCTAGACTATTCTAGCCCAATTTTTTTTTTCTGTTTTGTTTGGCTTGAATCAACACCTACCCCCTTCCTCTCCTGTAGTTTGCCTACATGGACCACATGGCAAATTTAAGGCAAGATGGGGGTTAGAACCAGTCATTAAGACAATAAACTTCTGTCTCTGAAGAAATTTCTCCCATGGAAGGAAGGTGTACATTAGTTAAAACAAACGTTTCAATAGAGATTTTTATATAGTGAAACCAGTTCTCACACTTAAGAAAAAAATATTACCACCTTTGAAATGTCTGGTTAGTCCTTTGTGACTTATTTTTTGTTTGAAATGATTAAAAATGCCTTTTGGCCGAATTGGCCTCCTTTCTTAATTTTTCGGATATAAAGAAAGCTTAAATGAGTTTAACATTCTTTAAAGAAAAAAAAATTTGTGAGGTGCTGATGATTTTAGAGAAGTAATTCTGGGAAACAGGTTTTAATTTTTTTTAACCAAAAAATAGCTTTCAATTTGGTGAAAGCTATTCCTAGTAACGTTTTATAAAATCATTTTCTTTTCAGGGTGTGTTTTATTTCCTTTCCATCCCTTTCAGGAAAGAGAAAGTGTTTTATTGGATATTTTTGTTTCAGTCCTTGTTTCCATTATTTTTGCCAAAATTCATGGGAGTTCACTTTCCGTTTAAATGCCTGAAATATTCCTTGAAGAATCTGAATTTCAGGATAACTAGGAAAAAGCTATGTAAATTGGTTTAAGGAAGAAAAAAATAGTCGTTATTCTGGCCATCTTAACCACTCACTTTTTCCTTTGCTTTATATTCATAATTTTGGAGGAAAATAATTTGAAGTATAATGGGCCAACGGTTGGAGGAGGGGGCATTTGAGTTTGAAGTTTAAAGGAAGTTTGCTATTGGTTGTATGATAAAGCATATTTTAGTATCCAAGTGAAGAGAGAAAGTAAGCTTTATTCTTTTAAAGAAAGAAATGATCAGTAGATTTGTTATGAGAAAACAAGTCTCTAAAAAATATTTGCACTCCCTTGTGAAGTAGTCTTGAATAACAGATTTGGATGAAAATGATATTTCCCCTTTTGTAAATAGACTTTCTATATAAATATATTAGTCTTTGGGAATTAATATGAGATAGTTTCTGTTCTAATGCTGTTCACTCTTTCTAGCAAAGTGTGTGTTCTGCTGTGGAGTGCAACAGTGCTTTCATTACTTTAAGTACAGCCTTCTAAGTTTGTAGGCAGCATCCATACGTATTTCTAGCCCTTCGTGGAACAAAAGCCAATTGAGATGGGCTGCTCTTTGCTTTTGAACCAAACGTATGTATTTCTTTATTTTGGGGTTGAGCTGATGGGATGGGATTTAGCTTTCATCTGTGCAGAATTTTACAGACAAACTCATGTTCGGTCAGGCAGACGTTTGCCCTCAATCCTCTCATAGTCACCATGGTAAAGACGAGAGAGCCCTTTCTTAGCACCCTCTGTGGGCTGCTTTCTAACTTTTCTATTGTCATGGGAGAAAATTTTTAAAACTGATTAAAAGTAGGCCGGTGCATAGCTTCTGTGAAAATTCTGCTGCTCTAAACTGTGGGACTTGCTTGTTTTGGCTGGCCTCTGTGGTAAGACTGACATATTTATACAGAAAGCTCATATGTAATATTTAACTTGGAATTTTACACATATGAATGATGAACTAAATGGAACGCAGAGTATTGTTGTTGTTTTTTCCCCTGCTTCTTCTGAAATGTGAGAAAACATAGAGTCAACAAGTTTCAACATGGTCACCCATGCTGGGCCACCAGAATTCATAATTAGCTAAATTTCTTGATAATGCTGTGGAGCTTGGGCACTGAGCGGCCACCACGTTTGCTGTGCAAGAGAGTTAATAAAAATTTTCATTGCTGGAGGAAAGCTTATATACAGTAGTCTGTTTGTCCTGTGTTTCAACCACCTGAGTCACAGCCAAAAAAGCAATTGTCTACTACATATTTCAAACAGATGCTGAGGGGTAGAAAGGGTGACTAGAATTCACAGCAATAAAATCCTGCTCTCTAAGTTCCCTTGAAGGAAGTGAACTCATAAAATTTTTGCTGCCGACTTATTTGTCCAGTCCTTTGAAGTATTTAACATTAATTTTGCCTACAAATCATTGGCACCTCAATTTTTCACTGAAGTATCAGTCCCTGTTGAAGACATACCCCGGGTGTGCCTGGAAAAAAAAAAGCTTCTGGAAGCAGATCTACTAATTTAACTGTTATTCATGTACATTGTTTTTATGGAAACCAATCTTATGTACCTTCGAAGTTCTCCGCTCAGAATCTGTTTCTTCTGAGTTTGTATTTGTTTGTGGGTATGATTATAGAAAACACATTTTAGATGGAACACCAGCTTGAGTTTTTTCGGTTTCTTTCTGTTGCATTTATACGTCTTCTAATGGGGAAAGACGTACTGACGGTACTTGGAAGAATGATGGCAGTCGTAACCGGAATAATAAACGCTACGAGGAAGATCTTATGAAATGCAAAAAAATTAAAATGAAGAGATCGACCCTCAACTTAAGTACCCTGTGGCTAGAATATCTGTAGACAAGATCTTGTACCTCATATATTGTGGGCTCTGATTAATTAACATGTGTGGATAAAGGGGTACTATGTTCCACAGGAAGCTTTTTGGGTTCTTTTCCCAGCTATTGGTAAGTAGCCATGGAAGGATTATAAATTGCTTATTTCCTAGGCTTTCTAAAATAGCTGTATGCCCTCTCCACCTCACCTCCTCTCTACTTCCTTATAGCTTCAAAACTTTGAAATGACCTCCTTTTTAAAGAGCTCAGAAGAGACTTCAAAGAAGGGAATTAAGAAACTGATGGGTCCAATCAAGCCTGCAGATTCCAAAAGCACGTTGCCCTTTAATTTCCATGTGGACTATTCTAGCTAAAGCAGTACCTGCAGACACACCTCCACACGTCACCATCCCAGCTCCCCATTTGATTTTCATCACAATGTTTATCATTAGCCAAAATGATCTCAGGTGCATTTGCTTATGATTTGAATCTTGCCACTGAGTGTAAATTCCAACAACACGGGGGCCTTGTTTATCTTGTTCTCTGCTATATCCTTGGTGCTTGGCATGTAGTAGGAACTCAATATATTAATATCGAATTGGAGGGGGCAGTTAGTCTGAAAATCTCAACTATCTTAACGTTGGACATCTTAATGGTACTGGCTCCCCCTTCAGTCAGAATAAAACTTCTGAAAGGATCGTATGGATAATGCTTATCTCAGAAGGGATGTAAAAACAAAGGCCGTGGGAAGCAATGTTTAATCAGAATTCTGGGCTAGTATTTAGTTGCATTTGTCCAGTATTTTGGCCAGGTTTCAGTTAGCTAAGCATCTCTCATACCCTATAATTTAGTATATAGTTTTAGCTTTCCAAATAATGGCTTGCTAATGGTAAATGTTTAACTTTCTAATTCAGGGGAGCTACCTGTTCAGCAGAATTTTAAAAATTGTGAGTGATGATTGAAACCAGGTTAAAAAGCACTTAAGGTACATTTGGCTGTACGTTTGGCGTCTACTTGGATCAGCCTGTGGCTGTCTTGATTCTTTTTGAATCTGAACATAAACTGCAGGTAGAGATTTTTCTCAATTGGTCCAGAACTGAAACTTATCTTTATTAAGCCAGCTTTTGCCTTTTAAGTAAATAATGCACCATTCTTTTAGTTACTGTGATCTGAAATGTTGACTCAGTTTCTCTTCAGTGCCTTCAATTATAGGTGCTCATAACTGTTGATTTTATCTATGTAGTAATTCTTGTGACTTCCCCATTCCCTGTAATGATACCTGGCTCTATTGTTAAATCATACTAATATCACAGCATGTTCTCATAACCACCTAACATCTCTGTACACACTGCCTTCGTTTATTCCACTCATCAGGATTTGGTTATTCTCCCTAAAGCACAACTCCGATAGCATTATTGTCTTGCTCCCTATTTCTTGCTTAATTGAGTACAAATTCTCTCGCTTGAAATGCAGGGAATGAGATGGATTAAAAGTGGCCACACATTCTTTTCCACTCCTCTCATCATGAAGTGGAGTCCAAGTGCCTTCTCACATTTACTCTGGGCAGCCCTTTTCTCTTGCTTGGGCAGTAGAATGCAGCAGAAGTGACATCGTGCCAGTTTCAAGCCTGGCGGCTTTCTCCTTGGTTCTCTAAGAACATGTTTGCCCCTGTGTAAGGAAGCTCTGGCTAGATGGCTAAATGATGAGAGACCACATGGGGAGAGAGGGGGTTGGTGGGAGAGGGAGAGAGACAGGTAAACAGACACACATGGAAAGGAACTGAGGTACCCACATCTTGGAGGCCCAGACAAACTCCCAGCTGAATGCAGTTGCATAAGTAATCTCCAGCCAGAGAAGAATCACCCAGCTGAGCCCAGTCAATCCCTAGAATTTTGAAAACAAAAACAAAAACAGGAAAACCCCAAATTGTTATTTGAGCCCAGCCAATCCCCAGAATTTTGAAAAAAAAACAAAAACAAATACAAAACCAAATTGTTATTTTAATCCTCCTGAGTTTTATAAAGCAATAGGTACCTGAAACAGGAACCTTGAAAATCAGGCCTCACTGGGCATGGTGGCTAGTGCCTATAATCCCACCTACTCAGGAGACCGAGGCTGGAGGATCACTCGAGCCCAGAAGTTCTCAACCAGACTGGGTGATACAGTGAGACTCTGAATGCCCCCCTCCAGAAAAAAATCAAGCCTCAATTTACCCTTTTATTCTTATTCCACATTTTCTTAGACATTTCTAAAATGTCAGCCAAGTTTGACTCACAAGCCCACAAGGATGATTAGTGCTTCCCTTTGCTTGTGCTGTGTTTTTCACCTAGAATAACTTTACACCCTACTCTTTTCCACCTGTCAAATTCTTGAAGTTCAGTCGTTTCCCTCTTTAGTCTTTCCCAAGGCCCTCATGACTCAGTGATTTCTTAGCTCTCTTAGATTTCTGTAGTTCAGTCTACATTGGCCTGGGGCTGGTTGGAGGGGATGACAGTTAACTATTTAGGCAAGTAACATTCTCTATGGGGGCCTTAGTTTCCACATCTGTAAAATTATCTGGCTGATTTCTCAAGTCTCTTTCAGCCTTCAGTAGTCTACAAGAGAGCTGCCCAGTAGAATGTTCTGTGACAGTAGGAATGTTAATTTATCTGTGCAGTCCCTTGAGGTAGCCACCAGACAATGTAGCTATGGAGCGTTTGAAAGGTGGTGAGTGCAGCTGAGGAAGTGACTTTTGTGTTTTTATGTAATTGTAATTAATTGCAATAGCTACATGTGGCTAGTTGCTACCATTTGGGGCAGTGTGGTCATAGGATTCTCTGGAATTGAAGTGGAAATATCTATTTTCACTTAATACCAACAGAGGTTTATCACTTGATTTTCACAAGATTATCAGAACTTGCTCTTCAGAATCACTTTTCAGGACCCCACATCTAAATAACCCAGTGGCCAAAGTTGTCCCAGTACCTGTTCTCCTCCCTCCTATCTTAAATTTTATCTGGCTTTAAGAATCCTCGCACCTACCGAGAGCCAGTGCCAAGCCCACTTTTCTCTAGGAGTGTAAATCATCCCCTACTTTTCATCACAGCCCAAGCAGACGCCAGCAGCCTGGTGTGGAGTTTCAATTTTTTATAAAACCCCAATAGGCCCAACTTGGACAAAAAAATACATACACAGCAGTGTCAGTTGAAAACCAGCCGGGTGGCAAGCGCAGCGTAGTGTAGTGAAAACGGAGCCGCCTTCGGCCCTTTGGATGATTGGGGACACAGTGAAATTACCTTTTTTATTGGTTCTTGAGCCTTCTGCAGTAAATGGCTCTTCTTCAGGGAAGTGAATACAGTGCTTGTGTTCAGCTTGAATTTAGGACATGCATATGACAGTTCTACGCTTAATCTGTAATGTAGCAGCGTTGGGACCTGAGGGTGTTTTACATTTGGGCTAATTTCCCTTCTCAGCATAATTATGTTAATTAGGGCTTCTTTTCTCTTGCTTATGTTTGCTGTCATTTAAAAAAAATCAGAAAAGTTGCATCCATTTTATCGCATTATAAACTATCATGGGTAAACCCATCCTGTGGATCTTGCTAGATCTTTATTTTTTTTTTCTTTTCTACCTCTCGCAAGGCAGGAAATGGAATATTAGTAAAGCCTTACTGCATTTATGAACCAAAAGTTGAAATAGTATAGAAAGGACTGCTGAAGGTCAGTCTGTCTCGACTCTACCTCACTGTTCCCAATACGGGCTATTTATAATCAAAGAGAATGGGTTGTTTGTGTAAAAAGCTCTCCAGGAAAAGAAATTCTCCGGCCTCCCTTGATGTAGTCTGGTCTGGTCAAGAACTTACTCGTGTGTCTCATTGAATTCACTTGCTCGCTTTCTTTCTCCTGCCACAATTTAAAACAATTTCCTCTGTCCTCTCTGGTTATAGAAAATAACTTGTTGGCATCTCCTTTGTAATAACCCATCATATACTTGAAGGCAGTTATTAAGTCACCCCTTAGCCTTCTCTTTTTCAGGCTAAACCATCATAACCCTTTTAACCTTTCCTTGGAGGCTCCATTTTCCATCCTCTTAATCATTCTACTTGCCCTCCTCTGGATTCGCTCCAACCTTTTACAGTTTTCTGAAAACATGGGATCAGGAGGGAGCTCCTTTATACGTTGCTCTAAGTTTCTGCTGATTTTCATTTGAGTAGAATTTTTCTTTTAATTTTGAAGTACTTTCCAACTGTTTATTTCCACATTCAAGCTTCCCTTTCCCGACTTAGCATATCTGGATTTGTGATCACCTTTCATGTTGTTTTTGGAGTGTGGTCTATGGGCTCAAAGAGAAATCCAGAGGTCAAATGACTTCATCTTTCAATCTGTGTTTGTCTATATTTTAGTTTGGGTGCTTTCCTGTTTGCTTCTCTTGTTTATATGAAGACTGTTTCTCCATTGCCTGTACCATATATGAAAAGTTCTGGCTCAGAGTGGAGGGACGGGGGCGGTGACAAGGGCATGTGCTTTGATTACTAAACTGGCATTGGTGTCAGGGTCCTTGCTCACCCCTGCCTCGGTGTCTTTGTCACCCATACCTTAGCATGAATGCCTCAGAGGGGACAGCTGAGGGGCCTCCTGTCTTTATCCACACATGCCCTTCCTTGGGCACTCTTTAGTAATCACCTACTTTATTTTTTCTAGCAAGCTCAGGCTCTGCAGTTACCACTTTTATTTATTTACCCACTACCTGGTTTTTTTGCCTCTGTACTTATGAATAGAAGCTTCCTGAGGGCAGGAAGCGTAACTGTCTTCTTATTTTTTTAGAGACAGGGTCTCTTTCTGTCGCCCAAGCTAGAGTGCAGTGGTGTGATCATAGCTCACTACAACTTTGAACTCCTGGGCTCAGGCAATCCTCCTACCTCAGCCTCCTGAGTAGCTGGGACTACAGGTGCACACCACCACACCCAGAAAATTTTTTTTTTTTTTAAGAGAGAGGGTCTTGCTGTGTTGCCCAGACTGGTCTCAAACTCTTGGCCTTAAGCGATCCTCCCACCTCAGCCTCCCAACCTGGCCTTGACCGGCTTCCTAAACTCTCCTTTGCATCACTAGCATGTAATTAGCAAAGATTTCTTGATGGAAGGTGGGAATGAAGGAACAGTTTGGTATGAGAAGATTTACATTCTTGTCTTAATAATGCCATGGGTTCACTGGGTATGTTGGGCAATACACTTAATATTGCCGGCATTCCTTTCCTCTCCTATTTAATGAATAGGTTAAAGGACGTGTTCTAAAAGTTCTATAAATCTCTTCAACTCTGCCCCTTTACAACTTTATTCAAATTTAATGATTCAACTTCATTTCCACCTTTTTGTGGCACAGGTGAGTGGGTAGCATTTTGATTTGTATTTAAGAGTCATCCATTTCAGGAGTAAACTTTTTCACACTGCCTTGTCTTTTTAGTATTTGGTATTATTTTCTTCCTGTGTTCAGCAGACTATTTTTAAAAAGGCATCCAGAATGTGGGGGCATTCAGGATTTTTAAGTCCTTTCTGTGTTATACTCTCTCCCATCCCCAGCCCCTCCTCAACCTTCTCTGCGATCTCCTCAGCTCTGTGTTCCAGCACTCCAAAATTGTGTTTGAAAATCTATACCTACCTGGTTGTTTTATCAGCATTCTTCTGGTGGTCTGCAACCAAAGTCAGATCAGACCTGAAGCCACTTAATTTAATTGGCTAAAGATGGCATCATCTTCCATTTCCCTGTGTACTGGAGGTGTATGCTCATCCATTCTTTTTGGCTTTTCCTGGACCAACCTGCACCAGCCAGGCTTTCTTTTTACTAGCCCTCGAAGCTGGCTTTTCCCTAGTCACCTCGTGGTCAAGACATGCACTTGTTCCCAGCTTTTCAGTCTTGCTTGGCCGATATCTCTTCCTGGCCCAGCGTGGCAGGCAAGACCAACTGTCGCCCATGTGCGCCGAACCCGAACAGCAGGAGGCCCACCCTCCTTCCTTGTGTCTCCTGGCCTTTTTGCTGTGTATGGAAGCATGTCAGACTCATACAGGCTTTGCCTTCCTCGTTGCCCGTTTCACAAATTCTGGGCATCAGACTAGCCTTTGGGCACTAAAATCAAATTCCTTTGGATGGTGTTGTTGCCAGTCATGCTTTGGCCTCTGCCCATTACACAAGAGCTTATCCTCTGTTTTCCCCTCCACCATGCCAAGACCAAATTCCACCAGCTCCCTGAACACTCCGGGCTTCGGACACCGCCATGCCTTTGCACACATTAGCCTCGTTCCACAAAATACTCTTCTCTTTACTCCTGCTTTTTCTGCTCTCCACCCCCCGCCCCAGGCTCAGTTACGTTCTCTCACTATGGAAAGCCTTTCCCCTCCTCTTCTATTTGGTGTGTCCCATCATCGAAGCACAGACTTCACTGGGTTTTGCTTGATGGCTGACTTTTAAGGCCTTTGAGGGTGGCAATGGTATCTTTACCTCTCTGTGCTCAGAGCTGGATGCTGAGTAGGTGCTGAGTGCATGAGGGAAGAAAGCGATGTAGAGAGGGAAGAAGGAAAGAGGGAAGGAAGGAGACCCAGTCCTCATTTCCACAGCCTTGGATAACAGGGTTCCCAGGTTATTCACCCTTCTTCTGAAAACTTGTCTTTTTTTCTGGAGCTGGTTCCCTCTTTCCTTGGGATGCTTTGCTCTCAAATATCACCTAGTCGTTCAACAATCCTCCTGATTCCTCTCTCAATTAAATGTTCCTCTCTGCGCTGTGTGTCCTCCCTGCAGGAGAGATTGCTGTCGGATAGGCAATTAATGAGAACCCCAGCTGAGCCCTACCTCCCTTACGAAAGAATTTCATGACCAAGCTATTTTTATTTAGCAAATAAGGGCTTGTTTTCCTTGATTATACACAAGCACAAGGGGGGGAAAAAAGCACCCGTTTGTTTCATGGTTACCTGCGCTGTGAAGCTATCTTATGTGTTCTACCTCTATTTCACATGTGGAGTTTTCACTGACATCAAGAAAGAATGTGTCATGGAGGTGTGCAAGATAGAGCGTCCTGAACAAGGGCTGAGTGTTCTGCACTAGAGGTGAGCATATCAAGTCTTTGCAACTAAGAATGTGATGTTGCAAAGTGTAGGTAAGAAAAAAAGGCAAATGGCTTGGGTCTTCTCTAAATCACAGGTCTGACAGGCGAAAACCTAAATATTGCTGTCAGTTGACATAAATGATATCTTTTAGTGTTGTTTAGCATGAGTGGTCGTTGCAAAGAGCTACTAGCACTGCACTGTCCAGTGTGGTAGCCACTGGTCCCACGTGGCTGTTGAGCACTTGAAATATGGCTAGTCTGAATTGAGATGTACTATGAATGGAAAATACACACTGAATTTTAAAGACTCAGTAGGCAGTATTTTAAAAAGAGCAAAATATCTCATTGACAATTTTAGGTTGATTCATGTTGCCATGGTAGTATTTTAGAAATATCAGGTTAAATAAAATATATCCAACATTAATTTCACCTGTTTCAATGTACTGTTTTTAAATGTGGCTACTAAAAACTTTAAAATTCCATATATGGCTCGCGTTATATTTCTCTTAGAAAGCACCATACTAAAGGCATAAGTGTATGATTGTGTTTTATAGGGAACCCGAGCACTGCTTAGTTTATATGTAGTTTCTGGGTCTTACTTCTCTTTTGTACATTGGATTACCTTTACAAATACATGTCATGATAAAGGCATGGACTTTGAACTAAGACAAACCTGAGTTTCAATCCCAACTTTCTATTTGTGGCCTACATACCAGCACTTTAAACTCTCCAAATCTTAAGTTCTTCAACTGTATAAAAGAAATAATGCCTCCCTGACCTCACGGTGGTTAGGCAAGGGGTAATGCAGTGATTTTCTAGTAATATTACAAAACATTTTGTTACCATAATTGAATAATTGTATTTTCCCCAAATTAACAAATTCAAAATGTTTATTTTGAAATTTTATTACAAATGTAAAAAACAAAACAAAAAACACAAACAACTCACCCCTCAGCTCCTGTTGTAATGCATCTGCCAGCTACTAGGAATGGAATTGTGACAGCTGATGTTCCCCGAGAGCTACATACTTTCCAGGAATTGCTTCATTTGATTCTCACCAAAACCCCAAAAGGAAACATCTCGTTATTGTCTCCATCTGACAGCAGTAGTGTTTGAGGCACAGAGAGGTTAGGTGACTTGCCCAAGGCCACACAGCTAGGCCTGGAGCCCTGTTCTTTGCCTCCACGCAGTGTTGTTCCCCAGTGAGAAGAAGACAGAACCAGAGAACCAACAGCCAGGATATACTTATAGGAATCCTGCTTTTCATGGACATCTTTTCTTGTGATGTCATAGTGTAGTCCCAAAATATTTCCCCTTAGAATGTTTTTCCTAGTTTGTATAGTGGGCTTCAATTCATCCTGGTTTTAGAGTTGAGTTCTCCTCAAAGAGTACATTGATTCCCAGGCCCATTACAGTCTGAATCAGGCTTAAGTAATTCTAGGATAGAGGAGGAATAGGTTTCAGTGATCTCTTGCACAACGTGGTGACCACAGTTAATGATAATATATTTTATGTTTCAAAATTGCTAAAATGAGAGATTTTAAATGTTCTCACCACACACACAAAGATGATAAGTAGGTGAGGTGATGGATATGTTACTTAGCTTGATTTAATATTTATATTATGTGTGTGTGTGTATATATATATGTCAATATCAAAATATCATATTATACCCCATTAATGTATACAGTTATTATTAGTCAATTAAAGAAAACAACGCAAGGGGAGAAAAAAGGAAATTTCACAATGGAATTGTATGGGGGAAAGTGCATTACACAGTATCTAGACCACAATAAATCTTTTGTGCTTGAAGGCCTTGTCTCAGTTGTACATAGTCACTATAATAACTAGTATGCTGTGTCCCATATGTATATAGTAGGGGCTCAATAAATGTTATTTATTAATGTTTATTGCAGTACCTCTGAAAACATACCTTTAGAAAGGAAAGCATACAGTATTTAAAATTTACTGTCATTTATTCCACTGGATTGTCTGACTTGAGATATGGATGTGCTATCTCATCATGTGTGATTGTCTCTTGGAATGATTAGCTTTGATCAGAGTTGAGCTTTGAGCGGGTATACTTTTGTTAGGCAGGAATCCACCTCTTTACATTTATGGGACACACCTACACCCCAGCAGTACAACTGGGTCATTCCATGATGTGTATCTTTAGTTGTCGTTGCACATTTAACCAAGAGGATTAGAAGGCATTGATGTAGTATTTTTTTTCCAAGTGTAGTACTAATACCTAGGTGGGGTGGGGATAATTGTAGGGGGGGAGCGGGTGGGGTCTGTGGTCAAAGTTCAAAGCCTTCCAGTCATTTGGAAAGTTAAAATGTGCTTGGTGCTGGGCTTGAATCATTAGGAGGAAATATTTGCAGACCTGGAAAAGTCCCTGGAGAATATTTAATTCAAGAATAAAGGTTTGGATTGATGGGAGCTAAAATAAAACTTGTTAGCGACAGCATTCTACTAACTTTTACCTACTTCTCTCCGTTCCACTGATACATGCTCTCGTCTAAGCTTCATTCTGGAGAGGGCTGAAGGAGCTGAGTGGGTTGGGAGATACAGGTGTGGGGGAGGCACCTTCAGCAAGTGCAGTGCAATTGCCAGGTACCCCTCTGTGCCTTTCACTGGTTGTTAAACACAAAGCAGGATGTGCTTATCTGAATAGTGACAACAATTGTAAATACTTAGTCACAAAGTTCAGCATCCTGGTTTCGGATGTGCCAGCACAGGGCTTGGGAGCTGGTGACGGAGTGCCTGCCCTGTGTGTGGGTGGGGAAAGGGACAGAGAGTTTGACCAGGACTGGATGAGTTATTGGGCAAAGGCTCTGTAAGTGCATCAGAACAGAAAGGCAGCTCAGAGCCTTTTCACTCCACCCTTTTTGTTGTTGCAGATAGGTAAACTGAGGCCCAGTGAACAGGAATGTGTGTTTGAATAATAGCAAAAGCTCAACTTTATCACTATCAATGTGCCAGGTGCTGGGTCCAGTACTTTCTGTGTGTTGTCTCCTTTAATCTCTGCCACAACACTGTGAGGTATGTACTAGTATCATACCCATTTTGCAGATGAGGAAGCAGAGTCTCAGAGAGTCATGTTACTTTCTCAGGGTCATAGAACTAGTATTTTCCAGAGCTAGGGTACAGGAGCAGGTCTGTGAGAGCCACTGCTGTCCCCAGCACCCTTGGGCCTCCCCCAACAGAGCGGTCTTAGGCATTCTCAGCCTGCCTCTGTGGAGCCCAGTCATTTAATATGCAAGATGTGACACGTATGTGTGCATTGATTTTCCATTGCTGCATAACAAATGACCACAAACTTAGTAGCTTAAAACAACACCTATTTATTATTCCATGGTTTCTGTGGAGTCCAGGCATGACTTACCTGGGTCCTCTGCTCAGGGTCTCACAAGCCTGTGATCAAGGCATCAGCCAGGGTTATGATCTCATGTGAGGCTCAAGATCTTCTTCCAAACTCTCTGGTTGTTGGTGGAATTCAGTTCATGCAGTGATAGCACTGGGGCCTCAAGCTTGTGGAAACCCATGGAGTTCTCTGCTATGGGGCCCTCTCCACAGCACGCCTGGCTGCTTCTTCAGGGCCAAAGGAAGAATCTCTCTGTCTTCAGGAACAACCTCAGCCCCTCTTTTAAAGGGCTCACCTAATTAGGCCAGGCCCACAGAGGAAATTCTCTTTTGATTAACTCAAAGTTAACTGATTAGGGACTTAACACCTGCAAAATCCCTTTTGCTGTGCAACATAACATAATTAAAGGAATGATACTCCATCCTATTCACAGGTCCTGCCCATACTCAAGGGGTGGCCGTAATCCAAGGGTATGGGTCATTAGGGACCATCCACCACAGTCATCATTATTAATGGATTGTTCTTTAGCTTCCTTCAGGAGAGGAGAGCGGGAGAGAGCTAAGTGCACCCTGGAATTTCTGTGGTACAAGCAGTGTGGCTAGAATGAGAGGTGGTAGAGACGCGGTATTTGGGAAGGCATGGATTACACAGCCCTGTATTCAGAGCCTGCTTCTGCCTTTTTCTAGGCATGGGATCTGAGAGAAGTTTATCCTTCCTGTGCCTCAGTTTCCTCATCTGTAAACTGTAGAACTGATGCTTCCTAGCATTTTGTGATGATGAAGGAAACAGCACAAAATAGAGCTTGGCATATAGTAGGAGTTCATAAAAGGTGACCTGTTCATATATTTGGTATCTCCAGTTTGCAGGACATGGTGAAACAGAAACAAAAGTATAGAGTTGGTTTCTTTTCATGAGGTTGCTGGAAGCATGTGCCTCAAGATAGCATTGAAGTGAGTTCATATCGTTAGGGTGGACACAGTGGGCTGAAGTTGTGGAAAATAGTAAAACAACATACTTCCCTGTGGAAAGTAGAAAGAAGGACATCCAGGAGAGTTCAGGAACCTTATCCTAGGATTGAGTTTGCCAGTAATTCTCAACTTGGACCATTACTCAGTTCTGTAGGCCTCAGGTTTCCTGTCTGTAAAATAAGGTAGTGGGAAAAGGTAGGCCCTTGGAGTAGGAGGCACCTTAAATATAAGGTGCCTAGCGAGGTGCCAGATAATTCTCTTGGTGGGTTTTCTGTGCAAGATATGACCAAAAAGTAATTGAGTCTTCTAGCTCTGTCCAAAAAAGAAGGTATTATAGACATGTGTCCTCCACTGGAAAGAAACTAAAAGAAGTTCATTTTGTCAAACTACTGGACTTTACTCATGTGTCTTTCTATTTATTGCAGAGATGGTCATGTTTTCTGCACTCAGAATTTTCCTTTGTGTTTCTTCCCAAGTGGTTACTCATACAGCCCCCTTAATATAAAAGTGGGATGGGACAAATTTAGTGGCCTTTGGGTCTTTGGGCGGATGGACAGGGATGAGCAGAATTCAGAATCTTTGTCCTGCTTCCGCACAATCACAAATTCTCCCTCCACCCAACCTGTTCCCACATGGAATGAGGCAGACTTCCTATGATATTATGAATCTTGATGCATGTACTAGTAGCTGCTCATTTAATTTTTGTGGGTTAGAGTCTGGGTCTTGACAAAAGAAGGTCAATGAACAGCATTAACAACATCCACTCATGGCATGCACCTTTCAAGGGCTTGGATATGTTAATCTCCCAAACAAGTTTATGCCCTAGGTAGTAATATTCCCATTTTACAGTTGAGGAGACTGAGACTCGAATAAGTTAGATAACTTGGCCAATGTTAAACAAGGGGCTAAGCAGGAATTTGAACCCAGGGGTGGTTGGTGCTGAAGCCTGTGCTCCTAACCAGCAAGGTAAGCAGCTGGAACATCCCTGATTATTTTAAATAATAATATTGGAGCCCTTTCTTGATCCCCAGCATGCCTCCCCTTTTTCTCTCCAGTATGCCAAATATCTAATTATCCAGAAAGTTGAAAGGTAGAAGCACTGCAACTAGCTTCAGATGAGGTGGATAACACCACCGTGCCAAATTCTCAGTGTTGAGCCAAAAGAAAACTATATTACAAACAATACTGATAATCTGCTCACGGTAAAGACTCATAACTAGAAAATAAACATGTGACAGTTCTTTGAGTGTAAACTTAACTCATTAATTTAAATTATACTGCTTTTTTTTTAACAAAGAGGGGAAACTATTGTAATAAGAAGTAATGGCTCTTGTAGAGAATGTAAAAAGATGTTAGAAATTTGTGCTTTGGGAAGTTGGAGAATGTACTTATAGTTGAGGATTAATTTTCACTCACAGAGATCAAAAAGGTCTCGATGAGTAAGATAAGTATCGAGTTTCAGGGCTGTTGTATTTTTTTCGCCTCCTGCCAGACTGTCTGAAACTTATCTCAAGTATCATGGTAAAAAGAGAAGTGGCGGGTGGACACAAAAATGTAATAGATATATTTTAGGGATAGAATATGAACTGCCTTTCTAAATGCATATCAGAAGGAGAATTTATTCCAGTTGAGTAGGCTTAATGATATAATTTTACCATATTAAATCATAATTGCTCTTTAAAAGAAAATAGAGATGCACGCATTGCTACTGCCAGGGTGTCCCACTCCATCCAAATAGCGTCCTCCCTCTTACTTGTTGATTTCACCCTTATCTCACACCAGAGCCGATCTGTGGCTTTCCTTTGGAAATTGGGTGGGGAGAGAGGAAAAGAAAGAAGAATAGTCTGAGAAATAAGAGAGTCTGCATCATGCAATTGCCATGGCTTTGGCAAAATCATTTCCTGCCATTAGGCTGCCAAGCTAAAGCTTACGAATAGATGGCACCTCTGATTATGCAGAACCAAATTATTTTTAGAAATTAGATCATGTATCAAGATGATCTGGATACCTGGATTAGTCAGGGACCGAATAATTTGCATTGTTATGGATGTTGGTAATTATTTTAGTAAATACTATGGGCTGCTTTTGTAGTTAAATGATTTCTAATCCTGTTGCTATCCCTTTTCTCCACCAAAAAAAAAAAAAAGAAAAGCAAGAGGAGGAGTGGGAAGAAGGAAAGAAAACAATGAGAACACGCACTGATTGCACATTTGAATGAAAACAGAGTTCAAATAATGCCTTTAGTTTTAACAGAATCTGATTTTACATCATGATCTGAATTAGATGGAGGCATAATTCATCTATGAATTTATCACCTATATCGAAAGAGTATGAACTTCCATATCTGTCTTTTTTAATAGCACACAAAATAATACTGAACTTTTTTGACTGATAAAAGGCATGAGTGTGGTTTTTAAAAACATTTTTATTTTTAAAATATATAATACTTCATACATAAAAAAGAATATGCTATATCTCATTGAACCTTCTGTAAGATCTTTATCTTATAAACCAGTAATAAAGTAAAAATGCAGCCCAGCCAGTTAATACATAATGCTTTCTTATCTCATGTCTTTTAAGAGATATCCCAATTTTGGAGATGTCGAAATGAAAAAAAAAAAAACAGTGCACCTTAGAATCTATTAAATACAGTATTTGACATGCTTGTAAGTAATAAAGTATAGCATAATAAGCATTCATGAACAGACTTACTTCCAATCCAAGAATTGTCCATTACTTATAACTTGCATTTCCTCCCATAGCCCATGCAGGTAGGTGACCCTCCTCCTGAATTTTGAGTTAGTTATTGCTTTGCTTCTTGAACATATTTAAATTCTCTTTCCTACCAACTTATGAACTTCCCAAGAGTAGAGGCTGTGTTCTCTACCACTTTATTGTTCAGTGCCTGAACCTGGTTTAATAAGTGTTGGAGAACCATTATTGACTAACAGTACAAACAGATGGTCTGAGGCATATCCAAATTGCCTTTGCCCTTCAAGGGCTGGTTTAAACACCAGTTCCTCTAGGAAGTCTGTGACATCCTGGACTGGAAGTGATCTTGCCTCCTTTTGGAACTCTCACAGTAATTTATCTTTACTCCTCATACTGTAGATACATCACCTCCTTTCAGTGATAGCTCCTCACACATGTCTGCTTTCCTGCTAGAATGGCAAAAGCAGGATTCCTGTAGTTCGGTGACCCTCCCAGTGCCTGGTATAATAATAAAAGATAAGAGTAGGTTCAATTTTGTCTGGTGCTTTACATATATTCTCACCAAGTCTTCATAAATTGAGGTCAGTACTATAACTATTCCCATTTAACAGATGAAGAAACTGAGGCTGGTGCTCATAATTGCTTAAGCAGTAAGTATATGTCAAAGGAAGACGATGCTGCATCTGAATCATTTGGCCTTACCATTCTTCAGTTTTCCCCTGTCATTCAAGGCCCTATGTTTATTCTTGGGTATGAGGTTCAGAAATAAATGGGAAAAATTTTTTTAAATAAAATAAATGCAAGTTTTCTTTAAGAGTGAGATTGAACAATCTTTTAAAAAATGTTTGAGACATTTATATTTTCATATTATTTGCCTAATTTTCTACTGGATGTTATTTATTTTCTTTTTATAAGAGATTTTTATGTATCATAAAAATTAGACTTTCTTTCTAGGTTCTGATATGCAACTATTCCCCCAGTGTTTCAGTGATATTTTGCCTTTGCTGTGCTATTTGGGCCACATTCAGTTTTAATATAATTGTATTTATCAATTGTTTCCTTATAGTTTGTGAATTTTTTGTAATTATATTTGGAAGTGCATTCCCATTTCTGAGATGACAGGAATTTTTTTTTAATTGAAATTAACTTCAATGCAGATAAGGCTAGGATCTTAAAAGCACCTTCCCACCTTGGCACAATCATTTATTCATTTGTTTGTTTAATCAACACATCGATTTAGCCGCTGTTGTAGACAGAGATGAACACAACTAGAAAATGTTCCTGGTTTCAGGGAAGTTACAATCTAATGTAGAGAGATGAATATCACTTAAGTAAATCCATAAGCACAGTATTTTTAGATAGTGGAACTGCTGAGAGGACACTGGAACAGAATGATGGAGGTATTAATGATGGAGAGGATGTTACCTCCTAGGTAGTGAGATTTCAGCTGACAGCTCCACGGTGCCAGCTGTGTTCAGATATAGGGAAGGGCATGCTTCGCCAAGGGAACAGCCCTGACGTGGGAAGGGCATCATGAAGACGGCTGGAGAAGCAGGACCATCATGGTTGTGAGGGAGGGTGACATGACATGAAGGTGGACAGGAGGGTGGAGGCAAGATCCCACCTTTGAAAGCCAGGCTTTGGGATTTGGCTTCTATTCTGAGTACAGTGGGGAGCCTTTGCAATGCTGTACATTTTCAAAAGATCCTTCTGACTACTATGCAGAGAAGAGATTTTGGGGGGCAGGAAGGAAAGCAAAAAGAGAGTTATATAGGAAAAATGCACCCACTTGGCACAGCCCCAGAATGTGGTCAGTAGATCCAAGGTTAAACTAAGACTTCTCCAAGTTAGAGGTATGGCATGCCGCTGAAACACTGGGCAACTCGGGCATCCAGAGTTAATGCTAATTTGAACCTGGAACAGAGAGGGGCTTTGTGTGGGGGAACCATGCAAAGGCAAGCTGGACAGGTAGCGACCTTGCTTGCTTGGCACCAGCAAGTAGAGTAGTGCTCACTAGTGATGGATGGCTTTACATTGTTCTCTGCGCTGTACTCAGAGGCGGGAGGAGGGTACAGCCCCTGGGGACCAGGAGGAGTCTCTGGGCTTTCTTGCACTTGTCTTCCCCTTAGTGTTCTAGCCAAAATATTAATCTGTGTTCTAGCCATGTTGCCTAGGAATTTCACTATTGTTAGTTATGCTCTTATGTACAGTCCTGGTATTGATATTTTTACACATTTTAAACTCAAAGTGTTTGAAAATTGGGGAAAGTGAGACAATTAGAGTAGTTTGTAAAGCTTAGTAAAGCTTTTTTTTTTTTTTGGTAAGAATTGAAAGAGTCAAGTATGTGCAACTATTCTTATACTCTTCCCTTTTGTGAAGGTCCATGAACATTTTTGCCCCAATTAGCATTTTATTTTTTTTTTAAACCTTCATTTTATAAATGATTCTTCTCCTTGACTTTCCAATCTCAGGAGACAACAGTATTTCCCTTGAAAAATACAGAGGGTGAGTTGGTCCTGTGTGTGTGTTTTCCAAGTGTTGCTTTTCCAAGACATTCTCATGAAAAAAACTAGTATTGCTAAGTCATTTTTTAATATAAGGAGGTCCATGTTTGGGCGTTGAAATTAATTTCCCTTATCTCACCAAACAAATAGCCACCCTGGCTTCTTTGATTTATTACCTGGGATGGTTCAGTGACACTAAAAACAGAGGATGAGAAGACATCACCTTTACGTGGCATCATTAGTCACAGCATTAAAAGCATCACCCCGAAGGGACTGCTTTCCCCAACCCCCCACTGGGCCACGACAGCCCCCTGTTTGTTCTTTTTCTCTGTGCTCAAGACATTGGGCCCATCCATGGCTTCTGGGTTGCATTTTTCATTTCCCAGTAAGTTGCTGCTATCCAAACATCCTTTCTGTCTTTCCTCCCTAACATAGTGTAAAAGGACTTTCTAAAATGCAGATATAATCCCTGATTAAAGATAAGCTACCAACTGGGAGAAAATATTTTTCAGTCATATATCTCCAACAGAGGACTTGTATATAGAATATATAAAGAACCCTCAAAACTCTACCATAAAAAAACAAACAAGAAACATACCCAATTAAAAAATGGGCAAAAGACTTGAATAGAAATTTCACCAAAGAAGATACACAGGAGGCAAACAAGCATGTGAAAAATTGTTCCACATCGTTAGACATTAGGGAAATGAAATTAAAACCATGGTGGAAGGGAAAGGAAAAAAAACAGGATGAGATATATCCCTATTAAAATGGCTAAAATAAAAATTACTGGCGATATTAAGTGTGGATGCATTGCAGGTGGAAGCATATTATAAAGTGGTGCAGCCACTTTGGAAATAGTTGGGCAGTTTCTTAAACGAAAAACTAAACATACAGTTATTACATGACCCAGCACCCATACTCTTGGGTATTTATCCTAGACAAGAACCTATAGGCAAATGTTTATAGAAGCTTTATTTGTAGTTCCCCTAGCTGGAAACCCAAACATGTTTGAGTGGGTGAATGGATATGCAGACTCTGGTACCTTCAAACAGTGGAGTAATACTCAGCAAGGATAAGGGATGAACTATTAATATACCCAGGCACTTAGAACAATCTTAAAGATACTATGTTGAGTAAAAGAAGCCAGTCTCAAAAGATTACATACTATATGATTTCATTTATATGGCATTCTTGAAAGGACAGAACTGTAGTGATAGAGACTGTGTCAGTGGTTGCCCAAGGTTAGGGGTGGAGGGGGGGTGTGACTACAATGGGATGGCACAAAGAAGTTTGGGGTGATGGAGCTGTTCCTTATCCTGATTATGCTGGTGATTATGTGAATCTATACGTGTGTTAAAATTCATACTGTACTCCCCACTCTTCTCCTGGGAAGTTCATTTGTAAATCCAGAGCTCTGCACATGATCTAGAAGGCCCAGCCTGTCTCTTATGATTCATCCAGCTCCTTCTTGGCATCCCAGCCCCTTCCGTCAGGTCCTGAATGCTTGTGGTCACTTTTGTATTAATATTTCTACCTGAGACACTCAGCCCTTTGCCCAGATCGTCTCCTGCCCACTTCTCTGCCGACCACCTCACCTGGCTAACGGGAATGCATACTTCACAGCTCAGGTGTCGATAGTGTTGCGCTAGGAGTGACAGCCTCTGAACCCCCAACCCTGGCTGTTTCATGCCCCTGTGAGGGTGCCCAGTGCCCCACCCTTGTTGCCTGGTTATTTGCCTGCCTTGCCCACTAGGCTGTAAGTTTGAGGAGAGCTGATTCTATTGCTCACTCTCCAGCCCAGATAGGCCACAGAGAGTTCAGTCTGTGCACTAAAGATAGAGTCAGTCTTTGTTTTGTTTTACTTTTGCCTTTCTTTTTCTGGCTGCTTTTGTCTCTGATCCTCTTGCTGAAATTCCTCACCTTTTCATGCTCCTTCAGCAGGAGAATCCTCTTTGCTGGTTTTGCCCAACATTGTTAAAAAGCAATAAACCACAGTTTTAAGACCTTGTACTTTTTTTCCCCCCCTTTTGAGTAAAAGTAAAATTACATGGCAAAATCATGAGTATGGAGGGCTTTTTTACTTTTTATTCAGAGGTTAGATGGGGTTTATAAAGTGTACTGTGAAAGGCATTGGTGGTAAAATCCTTATTACAAATATATTTCTATATATTTACTGACCCCCATCTTCCAAATTCCCTTGGGAGGACAACAGACCTTTTGGAAAAAATAAAGTCAGCTCCTATTCTGCGATCTATAGCAATAGTAAAAGAATAATAATAGTAACACTTAATTTGGTGCTTATGAAGTGCCATTGTCGTAAGAAGTAGTTCCTATATTTAAATAGCTTCTCACAACAACCTTAGGAGGAGGTAGTGTTGTTATTTCCATTTTACACGTAAGAAAACTGGTACAGAGTGATTTGATCACTTGCCCAAGTTCAAGAGTGAAGCTGGGATTTGAACCCAGGCCTCTGGCTTCATCTTCCAAAAGACTGTGCAGCAAAGGGTGGAAAGAAAATGGGAGATAGATTTTCCTCCCCAGGGACACATGCTGACCTCTTTTCGCTTTTTCCCAGGAAGGTATCTCCACACCCTTTGCATGGGCTGCCAAGAAGGTCCTCATTGGTTTAGAATGCTTCTCTTCTCTGGCCAAGGACAATTCCATATTTGCGTCTTGGTCATTATTAGAATAGGTAATTGGAATAATTGGAAAAGGAAGCTAAAAATCAAAATGGCTCAGGAAAGACGCAGGACAAAAATAAAAAATAACTTGAATTATGCTTTACAACTTTCAAAGTGTTTTCCACCTTTTCCTGAGACGTCCCTCACCCCCCACCCATTGTTATCAGCACCGTTTTACAGACGAGGACAGCAAGGCCCAGAGAGAAGTGGACAGCCTGCCCTGGTTCATCATGTTGGTCCATGTGGGACTAGAGTGCAAGCCCTGCCCTGCCCTGCCCTTCCCCTTGTCTTTCTTCTTTCCTCCCTCCCATTTGAATTCTTACTCATTGAGTAAGAGAAACTCTTCTATAAACATTAAACACAGGCAATGTGATTTCATCTCTTTTTCCACATGTATTAGTTTTCTGTTGCTGCATAACAAATTGCCAGAAATTTAGCAGCTTAAACACATGATTATTAGCTCACAGTGCTGTAGGTCAGAAGCCCAGGTGCAGTATGGCTAGAGTCTCTGCTCAGAGAATCCAAAGGCTGCAGTCCAGGTATTAGTTGCACTGAGTTCTTGTCTGGGGGGTCTGGGGAAGAATCTGCTTCTAAGCTCGTCCAAGTTGTTGGCAGAGTTCAGTTCTTGTGGTTGTGGGACTGAGGTCCTTGTTTCCTTGCTGGCCGTCAGCATGGGGCTGCTAGGAGCTGCCCATATTTCTTGCTGCGTGGTCTCTTCCATCGTGAAGCCAGCAGTGGCACATCGAATCTTTCTTGTGCTTCGAATACCTGACGTCGTCTGATCTTTAAATTCCAAGTTCAAGGGTTCCTGTGATTCTGTCAGGCCCACTCAGATAATCTCGCTTTCTTAAATCAGCTGATTTGGGACCTTAATTTCAACTGCAAAATCCCTTCACATAACACCTGGATTAGTGTTGATTGATTGTCTGGGAAGGGGCACGTATACAAGGCTTAGGGTCGTCTTAGAATTCTGCCTACCGCATTACATTGCAGCATCACGAAAGGTAGAGGCAGACAGGAACCAGAGCCAACTCCAAGGTATTTGTTTTCCATAGTAATTACATAAATTCTTTAATGTTTTTAGGGTTTTTCTGCCAACATTTATGCATTTT
This sequence comes from Daubentonia madagascariensis, assembly GCA_023783475.1. Lineage (NCBI taxonomy): Eukaryota > Metazoa > Chordata > Mammalia > Primates > Daubentoniidae > Daubentonia > Daubentonia madagascariensis. The sequence continues at coordinate 44,532,994 of JAKFHU010001953.1, read as the reverse complement.
GTACTTACTACGTCATCTGATTTAAAAGCGTATTTGTAATCTGTGTACATCTGTTTACCTTAAAAGGACTGAAGGGAAACGAAGTAGAGACAGTGTTAGTTGAACAACGCAGTTGCGTCTGAGTCACTGTTCAGTAAGTTCGTTTCCTTCCCATCATCTCATCCTTTCTTTTCAGCCTCTGTGCGCCATCTCCTCGAACTGCTCTTTGGCTGTTTGATTCCTTCTGTACTTTTGGATTTCATATTAAATATCACCTCCTCATCGATGCATTCCTTAATGGACTTACCTAGAGTAGGTTAAGAAATGAGAAGTTAGGTGAAGTTGTTCTTAGCTCTCTGCTGCGTCTTTTGTAGCGGCTGTCTAATTATTTCTGGATTTGTTGATTGCCTGTGTCTTAACTCTGTCTCCTGCCAGACTGTAGTGTCAGGGAGGGAAGGGCCAGATCGGTCTTGTTCTCCCTTACAGGCCCAGTGCCTAGACTGTGCTTAGTAGAAAGTAGACACCGAAAATTATGCGTTTAATTGATGTGTAAATAGAAGGTAATGTTGTGGGGTCTGTAGAATGGTTAAGTTTAACATTTGTCTTGAAAGGTTGCTAGAGTAGGGAAACCAAGTTAACTGTGTGTGAGGTCACAGCTAAAGCATTTATTGTTTGAAAAATGCCTGATTGACAGTCACAGAGCACTTGAGAGAGGAGACTCTACAAATGGTAGAGCCACAGAGGAACATATTGTCCTTCAAAACATGCAATGCCACTGGGTAGGTGATAAGTCTCCAAGTCATGGGCTGTCTGATGTTTGGATCAAGGTTTCTTGGCAATTTTTAATGCCCCAAGACAGATGCCTCTCTTTGCACCCAGTCCTCTTTTGGACAGCTCCTCTCTGATTTTCTTGTAAGCTTCACCTTCACCTCCAAGCAGTCATAGTAATTGAAAATCCACTTAGGAGGTGTTTGACATTGGGCAAGATAGTCAACCACTCTGAGCCTTGTTTTCCTCCTCTATAAAATGAATATGGCAACTCCTACCTCGAAAGGTCATTGGAAGGATAGAAGGACACTGAATGCAAATGCTTGACACACACTGAACTTGATAAATGTAAAAATTTTCATTATTGTAAGACTATATTATTTTAATCACCATTCTGCAAATCTGGTGTGGAATTGAAATGCTCATCTTAACAACAAATAGTTTTGGAAGTTACAGGTTGTGTATCCCAAATCCAAAATCCAGAAGGCTCCAAAATCTGAAACTATTTGAGCACTGATGTGATCTCACAAGTAGAAAATTCCACACATGACCTCATGTGACGGGTCGCAGTCAAAATGCAGTCAAGCTTTGTTTCATGCACTAAATTATTAAAAGTACTTTATAAAATTATCTTTAGTCTATATGTATAAAGCATATATGAAATATAAATGAATTTCATGTTTAGACTTGGGCCCCATCCCCAAGACATCTCATAATATATAAGCAAATATTCCAAAATCTGAAATCCGAAACACTTCTGGTCCCAAGCATTTCACGTAAGGGATACTCAACCTTAAAAAAAAGTTACAGTAGATTATAGGATCATTGGAGATGGTATTCTCCTTAATTGATTTTTATCATCATATTTTAAGTAAGGACTACCTAGTTTCAGATCTTGAGATTGAAATACATTTCACATACAACTACATTGAGCACAATTTTTCTTTTCTTTTCTTTTCTTTTTTTTTTATGATGCAGAAGGCACTTTGGAACCTTACAGTGCCTCTGGGTTTTATTGTGAACTCCAGTTAGCATTTTATTGTAGCTATTTAGAAGTATTGATTCATATCAAGTCTAGAAAGCAATGTCTACCTGTTCACCTTTTCTCATTCCTTAATACGTAATATAAAAATTGTCTGTTCAGTAAACACAGACTGGCTTACCTGTACCCATTCCCATCTCTGCTCGGTTGCCTTCACCGGCGTGAGGACTGCCCTGCCCCGGCTTGTGCTGAGAAGTAACAGAACCAGAGCAGGAACACCCGTAGATGGGGCCCGGGAGCCGAAGTCACTGGGGCTTCAGCGAGCTCATTTTCCGTAATGTACCAAAAGTTGTTTGAAGTCCGTCAAGCTGTCATCACATTTCAGATGAGACCATTTTAGGGAGTAACAAGGGCAGAGTAGATCAATTAACATTTCTTCTTTAAAAAAATCACTGTAAAAGGACATCTTCAATGAATCCTCATTCAGGTTAAACAGTAATAGCAAATGCAGTGACGGAAGAGTTGAGGCAGCTTCTGTTATAGTATTTATTACGGGTGTCATTTCTGTACTTGAAGCTGCATTCCTGTCTTCTCATTTATTTTGCCTTCCTTTTAATTCACTGAGTGTGATCGAGAGAAGCCAATGCGTTGTATCACAGTGGCATTGCGGGTCTGAATTTCTGGTTTAATTCCAGCAGTGTGAGCCCAGAACAGGGGGTCAGCAGACTCCGTTTTGCCCCTAATTAGCTGAGAGAGCTTAGACAGCTGACTCCATGTCTCTCTGTGTGCCCCAGTTTCCTCTCCTGTAAAATGGAACTATTTGCTTCTTATCTGAGGGTTGTAATGATAAAAGGAAATTTTCTGTAGATGTGAAAAAAATTTCTAAATAGCATGCAAATGCTTTTATTTTTATTTTAATCCAAATTAATATGCGAAATCAGGATGCTGTTTTCAGAGTTGTTGGCATCAGTTCATCATATTTCTAGGTGAAGTATGTGAAAGTGATTATAGGTAATAAATATCTTTTTTTTTAACTTATTGCAGAGGCAGTTTTTCCACTGTTAATGAGGGTAATTTGACTTGGTTGAAGGATTGCAGTTCTTAAGAATTAATGCAGTAATCCAATTCAAAGATTTAAAGAGATCTAAGATTTTTCACAGGTCGCGTGCTAGTGAATGTGCTCCTATCACATAGCAGCTAATGGACTTGAACGCCAGTCTGTCATTTACTGTTCCCTCACTGCATAGCAGCTTTGCCCTTGGTAGTGAGTATACTTTCCAAGCATTGCAGGTTATTTAGAAGTGTGGTATATTTGTAACACTTTTGAGAGATAGTATCCTATTTCCCACAGCCCCTAATTACTATAAAAACTGGGGTTATCTTTCTTAATTACATGTTTGAATCCTAATCTGCTAAGGTCTGAGGAATATCAGGCTCAGAGGAGCTGCCTTCTTGCCTTTCTTTTTCAGAAGAGGGCCTTTTTTTAAAATGTATTTTTAAAAACTAATTCACGTATCATTGTATTCATACATATAGGTTAATTCACGTGAATATAAAGGTTACATGCATCGTATTCATAACTTTCCATTTTTGATAATGATGTATTGTTAACAGCTAACAATATTTTGTAAAGGCTTATTTGTAAAGGATATGGGAAACGCTCTTATTTTCCAATCCCATTATGTTCCTAAATATTAAAAATCCCATTTTGAGGCAATTAGAAGCATTTGCTTCTTCCTTCACGTGTGTTCTCTGGACAGTGTCACCATTCTGTGCATACAGGAACCTTTGTTCCTTAATTAGAAAAAGGACTAGAGCTCATTAATTGTGGTTCCAAGCGGTGTCTGCTCAAACACCAAGGCAATAATGCATTACAAGGGAGATCCAGCCTAAATCTGGGAGGCTCTCTATAGTTCCAAGAACTGTAAAAAGATAAATAAATAGCTGAGGGTCCTTGTAGGGCCATCCTCACATCTTGAACTGTCTCTAAGGGCCTCGCTGGCTGCTCATCTATTTTAAAGCCAAAGAGCTTTCTATGCTCATAGGAGGAAGGGAGGGGAGAAGGCACAACTTGTATAGAAATCCAGAACTTTACCTTTGTTGAAAGCCCATGATCTTGCAAAACAAAACCAAAAACAGATCAGAAATCTCCACTGGATTTTTTGATACGTTAGTGGACACCATCCAGATGCATTTAGATGTTAATGAAATTGGGTGAATTGTTGGCAAACACAATAGAATGTTTTCTAGGCTGATTTTCACTGCTAGCATTGGGCATCAGAGGAGTTGCAAGAGTTTTGAAAGCTTAAACTCCCAAACGGCATTGGCAAGGCCTCGGGCTGCATCAGTTATCAACAAAGAGCCCTAATTTCCACAAGAACAGGCATTTCTCCAGCCCCTAGGAAACTCCATTCATCTAATATAACCAGAAATATGAACACTGCAAAAATGATGGACCCATCTCAGTGGTTAAGATCTAGGTTCCAGCAGCAGGGAAGTGAGCACATGAGTGAAAAATCTCAGACTACATGGATGATGTTTTTCTGTGGCTTGGCTGGGCACAAGAGGAAGCACTGAAATATAAAGGAATAGGCAGAATAGAGCAAAATGTCAGTTTGAAAGCCACAGATTGGAAAATAGAGTGCTCAATTTAAGGGTCAATTCACTTCTCTTTGAAAAGGGTTTATCCAGTCGGGTAGCTAACTTTCTGGAGGGAAAAGGACTCGGGGGCCACTAAGCAAGTCTAAGATCCTCTCTGACCACCCCACGCACCAACTCCCTCCTCATTTCTTGCCTCTCCTTCCATCCCTGCCAAAGGATAAATTGCCCTCATCCTGCTAATGCTAATGGAAGACATTATTAACAAAAGGGAGTGCTTCATAAAGGAAGCTGAAACCTGGCAAGTGGAGGTATGGCACCCTTATGCTGATAGTCATACAGGTCAGAAATGGCAAATATGGAAACAAATATTTCCCTGAAATGTTCTGCCATTTAAAGAGACAAGTCTAGCTAGCAATATATATGTATTTTTCCCCCTACCGGTAATCTTTTTTTAATGTTGTATTTCTCAGGGAAAGAAAAATAGATTTTAAAATGTAAAAACCTGTTCTTCAATTGAGTATGCAAAAATCTCATTGCAGTATTTATTCTAAACCTGCTCTCATAATGTTCAGTCAAGGAGAAAACAGCAAAAAACAGTTGTTGATGGACTTAGCACAGAACTGGATTAAATAAGCATTAGTCTACTGAAGCTGATTACAGGAATATGAAAATGCAGTATCTTAATGGTACATATTTTTATGTGGCAGCTCAGTTGCCTTTCATTTTGCAGCTAATATGTCTATTCTTATGAGTCATTTACTTCTTTAATTACCTTTTGCAGGCAAGGCACCATGGTATATTAATGTGAATGATTTTTACTGCCAGTTTATCATACAATGCCCCAGAAGTTGAAAAGCGTAATTGACTTGGAAGAACAGCTCATGAAGGAAACAATATTTAGTTGACAGTTTTCCTTGTACTCTCTGTTGACGTTTATGAGTTTACACTATGCTAAAGGAGTAATAAACACAATTTTCTTTCAATAACAGGAAAGGGTAGCTTCTAAAATGCATTTGTGGAAAACACATTTGTTCATTTCTTGAATAATATGAAAATAACACATTTTCAGTGATAAGACTTCTCAGATTACCAATTGAATTAAACCTTTGAAGGTACATTTATAACCTGTCTCAGAGCATTAGGAGATATTAGGGTTCATGTGATTGTATAGATTTAATGAATATTTAAATTATATATAGATTTGCATAAATCATATTTAAATCTAGGTAATAGGGTGGGACTATTTGGTCCTGTCCTCCCAACTTCCAGGAGAAGGGAAAGCAGGAAGGGAGCTTGGGAATCAGGAATGGTCTGGAAGAAGATTTTCTTTCTCCAAAGAGAGGGAAAGTCTGTCAGTACATTTTGGGAAAATAAAGAAGGCATAGTCAGTACAAATCCTTATAATGCTAGGCCTTTGAACTGTTAAATAAAGACTTGGGGGGGTTGCTGCTGTTTTGGAGTCTGGAAAGGTATCTTTACTTGACTTGGGCAGTTTTGTTTTAAGTATCACTTACACAGTCCCCTTGGCCCTAAGCTGGTTCACTGGCTCTGGGCAGGCCCTAGTTTGGCACGTTGGTTTAGATGGAGTTAAACTTCTCACAGTTTTCTGGATTGTTTGCAGTTCAGTCCTGTGCAACATAATGAAAGTTTTCTAGCCATCTGTTGTTAAGCGGGCGGTGAACAAGGCCAGTATATCCAAACAAAGTTCTGGCCTGCTGTAAACTGAACCTGTCAGTTTAGCATAGCTTTGCTGACCCCTCCAAGGAACACAGCAGCCCTTGGTACCAGGCACTCACCACTTAGAACTTTCAAAGGGGAACTATTTTGGGGGTTGGGGGTAGCCTGTTTACTTTTTCCCTCTGTGTTCCTCTCACTGGCTTGGACTAGTTTATACTTAATCTTTAAATGGATAAATGGATACTCATCCCCCCTCCTTTTTCAGGGGGGGTGTGGGACATTACTTCTTAATAGGGGATTATAACTTTTAGAACAAGGTTTGAGTGTCTATAAATGTGTGTGAGGTGGCCGTGATTGGAAAGGATATTCCATGCTGTAATTTTTGTTTCATTATTTTGTCTTTCAGTGTTTGAGGAACAAACAGTCCAGGCAAGAAAACTCCTATGTTTATTACTTAGCTTATTAAATTAAAATTTTTTCATTGCTTTAAAAGGACTTTTTCCTCCTTTCTTCTGTATTTTGTATTTCATCATCAGAAGTTCATATATAGTATAGCTTAGCAGAGCAGCTGCTGTATGGGGTAGTATTATGGGGTCTCTGTTCTCATTTATAAGGTGTATCTGTTGCTTTAAATTGCCCAGCTTAACCTTAAAATAATTTCATTGTTTTTTGGTATTTTTTCATTCTGTAGTAAATGTTTAACTCTTATTTTCTGTTCAGCAGTGCTTCCTTGGCTATATATGAAATACTCCTATACATTCAGATTCTTGAGATTATCTATCAGTCTATATCTTAACACCTGTCTAAACCTGTCCCTAACCTTTGTGAGTTTCCTTTTGTTAAGGACACCTTGTAGGTGCTGTTACATTTTTGTCTTGGCTGTGCTGTCATATATTTCCTATCCAGTGTTGGTTACATTTGTGCCCTTTAAGAGAGGGCCCTAGGGTGCCATTGTTAAACCTCTGTGTCCATTCCAAGTCATTAAAACACCTACTGTTGTTGAATAACTATTTAGGCCACTCTCGTGGCCACTTTAGCCTCTCTAAGTGAGAAGCAGACCACAGTCCCATGTAGCAACAAAGAAAAAGACATGGAAAGGCTGTACATTTGTCTAAAGCACCAACGTGAGAGGGTTTGGGCTCAACTTCAGCTGCAATCAAGGAATGTACAAAGGTCGAGAATTCCATAAATAGGGGGCGGAAGAAGCAGAGGACCAAACAAGGAGGCACAAGCCTTCCTCCCCTTTACGGGACGAGGATTATCACAGGAGTGAAAAATATTCAATTTAAAATTTAAATGAATGCACTTACTTGAAAATACCATGGAGTCATAATCTGTTTGTAAGGTGACTGACATATAAAGTGCTTTTTTGTTTTAAAGTAAAAAAAAAAAAAAAGTATTCGGGGTAGAGTTTCGAGTGTAAAATGTCAGGTACAATGTAACGTGTACTCCAAGAGTCAGGAAAATAACCTTGGTATTTAGGACACTGCCTTTTAGAACAGGAAATTGAAATTGTATTTTGTTGTGGGTCCTTTTATTTATTTATTTATTTATTTATTTATTTTTTGAAGGAGGACTACATTAAGAGGTCACCTATTAGCTGTGTTTTCGCTGTCTTAAACTCAGCCCTTCTGTCTATTAAAATCAAACCACTGTGTAAACATTCCAGTGTTGTTCTTGGTCTCTACAATGGCCATGGGGATCAGGTTTCACCTGCCTGCACATCTTCAAGCAATTAGAGCAATTAGCGTGAAGCCATTTCACATTCAAGGATTCAAGGTCTATGGTGACATTCAAGTCCAGGAGAAGTCTGAAAGGGAGAGGAGGAAGAGGCCCAGAGCGAGACTACTATTCCATGGCCCTGAGCAGACAATTTCTCTTTTAAAAATGGTAGCTCTTTAATGATGTTATTATGAAGTTTTTAAATGATATATCAAAAGTTGTTTATATCACAAAAACCCAACAGTCATTTAATTATACTAATGAAGGTCTTTATACATGGCAGATTTAAAAAAAAAAAAAAAAGACTCTTAATGGCCCTGAGAAACGGAGTGTTGCTGTTCCTTGCGTCACAGTGGTGGCAGCATTCTTTGTAGAGGAAGAATATATTTTATAATGTATAAGGGAATTTGCATTTCACTTTTCACAGTAAACCTCCTTGTGTTTTGGCTAAATGTAACAATTACAGCAACATGGAATATTTAGTTGGGCGATTTTTGAGTAAGTGTTGAAAGCAACTATGTGGGTTTTTTTTTTTTTTCTTAAGGTTAGAGAAGAACAGTGGCGACTTTAACAGATCGAACTAGTACAGTTTAAAGAAAAATCATCAACTTTAGTGCATCCAATAGCTATACAGGCACAACAGAAAGTATCTTTTTAAAAAGTCTTAGAATCTAATAGGGTTTTTGCTTTGTTTGTTTGTTATGTTTGTTTTTTACATTTGTAACTTAGTTACCCAGGAATCTTGTTTGCACAAGGCAAATCCTAAACTGATTACAGCTTTTTAAATTGGTTTGTACATTTTAAAATCCATATTTTACTCGGTTTATTATGCAAAAAAGTGTGGGGGGAGGCACTAATTTTAAAAATCCAAGCGTGCAGCAAAAGAAGATCTTGCTTTGCAGTCCCAGAGGGTGTTAGCAATCAGGAATAACCGCAGGCTAAATTATAATGTGGAATTCTGTTGCCCTTTAACCTGATGCTGCCTGTTCCCATTCAGTGTTTGTTAACAAACAGCTCTAAGTACAAAATTGTTAGGAGAATTACTTTTTTGTTATATGCACTGGCTCTAATTAAAATAAGAGGCTTTATTTAAAAAAAAAAAAAGAATTGTGTGCCTCTAAGAAAGTTCTTGCAATAATTCCCTTCAGGATTTAACTAGGTGTTGGCTTAAAAGCTACTAGGTGTTGAGCAGTTACATGTTATCTGTAGGACAGAACATATCTATCTGTTTGTGACTGAGACTGGAGCATTTGTGTTCATTCAGTCACAAGCCATTTTAGGGAATTGGACTGCTTAGAGCCCTCTAGCCCCATCTCGAACTACTTATGGCCCTTCTGTTAAAAGATAGTTCTTCTGACTGCCCACTTCCATGGCGCCCAGGCTATGTGTCTTTTGATACTGCATCTCAGAGCAGATACAGGGGATAATAAAACGCAGCATGTTGGACACTGAGCAAGGTAAGAGTCTGCCTTTTTCCCTTGCTCCTTGCAAATGGATTGCTCGGAAATCATTTGCTGGACCAGCTAAGTAAGAGAGGAACATTTGCATTGGATACTCCACCCCTCCTAAAAGTGGAGAGGCAGGCAGTAAACCAGATCTTTCCCTTTTTTTTTTTTTCTGTAGCCTGGTCCTCTGTTTCTATGATCTGCCTTTTGAACTGTTTTTGTGGCTGATCAGTTCCACCTAATATGTCTCTTGATTTCTGCTATTGTAATACTCAGGCGACATGCTGTTCTCTTCATTTTTATAAGCTTTAGATGCTTCTGCCTGTCATATTCTGGCGGTTTATCTTCAGCGTCTGGATTTGCTTTCAGACTTGAATGTCTATCAAGCTGCCGTTGCTTTGAATGTGAGATCAAAAGAAGATGAATTCCAGTAAAAAATTTCCTTCTATGAAGAAAAGATTGGGGCCTATGTAAACATCCCACTGACAGCTCCCAATGAGTTATTTTAGCCGAGTATTAGCACCTGGATGACAGACAGTCCAGCATTCCATGCTAAATAACAAATCAGTTGCTTCCGTGGCAGAAGAACATTGCCACACAGCAGTACATTTTCGGAAGGAATCCTTTTCTTCTTCCCTTTTTTGTTTTTAAAATTGAATATGGCTGTTCAACTCTTCATCCTATTTTCCAGGCTGACTTGCTGTGCCTTCAGCAGTTTACGTTTCCTTACAATATCTGTCAAGTTACTCAAGTGACAGAAGACAGGACTTTGATAATTAGTTAGGGGTGGGTTAAGGAGTGTTCAAGTAGGCAAGCTAGGCATCTTGAGATAAACAGGTAGTTTGGCTGATCGCAGAGAAGGAAAATGTAAAGAAAAAGAAGCCAAAGCAAGATCCAGGGCATATCCCTAGAATGCGGGATGATGTGTTCTTTAAAAATACATGTGACAAAATCCTCTAAAGTCTGCAAAATCTGAATTTTCTTTCTTTCTTCTTCTTCTTTTTTTTTTTTTTTAAAGCATCCTGCCTATGTAAATGTCACCACAAAAATATCTCAAGAGCAGGTTTCCCAAAACCCTGTTGGTGTGTATTTGCGTGAACGAGCTGTGTTTGGCTAGGGCTTGGTCTAGCCAGGGCGCACTGCATGTGCTATGTTGCTGCTTGCAGACCTGGAGCGATTCAGATGCGTGTGGCATTAATAGATTTCTTTAAGTGCTAAATGCAACTTTGAAAATTACCTGCAAGCTCGAACTGATCTTTCAACTTTGAAAGTGAAGAATTACTTGAGGAATTCTTGTGGTTTCTTTGTCATTTAGTGAGAGCCCAGCCAGCTACTGTGGAGGCAAACCTCAGGGAGGTTTGCCTACAAAGGGCAATGTTCCAGTGTGTTTTCTCCTCGAGTGTGCTTCAGCCGCACAGCACTTCCTGTTTATTCAAACATCTTTTTTACCACTCGGCAACCCCCGCTTCACAGAAACAGCCAGAACCCATCTACAGCAAGAAGACGGAAATCCCAAGGCAGACAGTACGGGCTCCCTTCGTCAAACTCTTCATTTTCTCTGTAAGTGTCCAGAGAAAAAGGACATTTTTGCTGGGTTAAACTTTGAAACTAGGGGTCCATTCTCGTGCAGACATTCTCTGAAGGGCAAAATAAGATGATCCAACTTGTTTACTGCTTTTTTTTCTCTTCCCTCCCTCCTCTCTCCATCAAAGGCTTTTTTTTTTTTTCCTTTTAGAGATTTGAGAGGACCGGTTCCTTCTAACTTCTTGCTTAATTCCACTCTCTTGCTTTCAAATGTGTCTTTGGATATAATCAGCTAAGTAAGGAGCCGTGTGTTGTCAGGATAGTTTTAGGGGCTGAACGGAGATTAGAACCTCGCTCTGCTTCTTGTGACACTGTTTTGTGTTGCCTTCTTTTTCTTCCTGTTGTCACAAGTAGTGAGAGAATACGGGGATGGTGCCTTTGTAATTCTGCGTCTACGGAATTGTCCTCTGATGTTTGCATCATGCCACCATCATCATTGGTGAATCGGTCTTGATAATATTTGTACCAATTTCATGCCAATAAAATTCAGACTGCTGAAACACGCATGGTCATTATCTCATTGATATTACTATTGTTTAAATGGAGTGGGCTGCAAAAGGAAGGAGAAAGCCTGCCTCACTTTCAGCGATGGTTGTTAACTTTGATGTTGGGAGGCTCTTTTCAAAATTTTCTTTGTGGATCATTTGTGTGGCAGAGAAAACCCTCGGACTCAGGCTGCCCCTTCGCTCTGTGTGGAAGAACGACGTAACGCTGTCTTGGTCCTTTCTGGTGAAATGGCTTTTTAAACACATGGTTTGGCATGTTTTTAAAGGGTTCCACCTTTTCCTGTGTGTAGTCATTCCTCTTGCCTCTCTCCCCTCCCTCCGCACCCCCCCCCACCCCTGACTCCCAACTTCACTGTAATTGGTAAGCCAGGTGTTAATTTTTTTTTTTTTTTTTAACTATCTACTGGTGAGGGAATAGACAGGAAATGGAAAATTAGCTCTTTTGATCTTAAGGGAATTGTTATTACTCTGAACCTTGTTTCTTAGTCCCCAGACTAAATATCCTTGAATTTGAGTATCTAAAACAGCATCTATTAGAAGGGAGAAAGAAATATGGTCTGTAGTTGTCCAAACCTCTAATGGAAGCAACATTTAAATACATAAAATAAGTTTGTGTGTGTATGTGTATTGCTATGGCTGTGATGGCTTTTTGAATGTTCAGAAGTTGTTCTCCTTTTCAAGAAAAAAAATGAGATGTTTGTGACTGCCTTCAGGACAATTTGCTTAACAGTAGGAGTAATTGCAGGGAAAATGGAAAGGGTGACTGGAGGTATTTACTCAGATGTTCGTGTAGATGTGGGGGCTGAAAACTCAGTGTGGGAACAGTGGGCTGCTTTTCTTGGTATCACAGTCTATTTGATGACCATCAAATTTCCCAGCTCGCTGGTTTTGTTTTTTCTGGATGGCATGTTTGATTATTTATCAGAAGGGGAAGGGAGTAGCTGAAGCAAATAAACATGTGACCAAGTTCTGTTTTGTTTTCCACTCAGAAAGCCATGCCCTTTAGCAGATATACAGAAAATAATAAATGCATTGTTTTATGATAAAAGGAAATTATATGTGTCCTTTTTCTTTTAAAGGCAATTGAGTTAACCCTTAAGGCTCAGGAGCATTTTTACCTTCTGAGAATTTGGCAGGCTTTTCACTGAGAGAATCGGTCTGTTGCAGCGTGTGGTTTTACGGGACAAGATTAACCAGGATTAGTTTGTTCAGGAGTTAGGCTTTTTCTAGATACTTTGCTTAGGTATGCCTGCCTCAGTAGCTCTACTTTATGGGTGTGTATGTGTGTGTTTGAAATAATGATACCATTGGTCAAGTCAGTAGCTCTTATAGTTTTGTTGAAGGCTATATTCTGATTTTAAATCTAATGTCTGTGGCAGGGTACAACATAATTTATTAGAGGCCAAATATTTTCCTTCTCTTTTTAAAAACATCAGGCAGGTGCTGTAATGCAGTGAGTCTACTTATACGTCCATGTCCCTCAAAAATACCTTGTTGTCTTTGATATTATGTAATGTATTTGATGATCTTCAAGGTTGTTGTTATCTCAAATAACTCTCCAGAGGCCAAGGGAAAGGTTCAAATGACGTGAAATCTAGATTTTAAAATAAGCGAACTAAAATTTATCCTCTTTTTTGGCAGGGAGGGGTGTTTAATTCTCAGGTGGAGTTTACATGGCTGTGTGTAGACATTCTTATTACACAGGCATTTGCTGATATATGTGCACACACTAGCACACACATTTCTTTAAGAACTGGAGCATGGTTTTCTGTAGGGGCTTCCTCATTTATACACATCCTGAAAAAAATGATGTGCATGATCCCAGCACAGTGCCTGGCCCAGTTGTATCAAGCCCTATAAATCACAGCTGAAAATCTGTTTTGTTGCCTATACGGTTCTGGAATGTGGGTTGAAAATATGCATGCAGAAGGGATTCCCTCTTTGTTGACTATATAAGGGAACAGTGCAACAGAGGCTCAGACACAGTGTAGCTCCTGCCAGTATTGCCCTGTATGTCACTGGGAGGTGGCTTTACTCTTGAGAGGACCATGATGGAAACAGTAGCTTTTCTGCCCCCTCTGTTGTCATCTTGGGTGACTCTCCAAAAAGGCAGTTGGGCTGGATAATCACACTTTGTACTTATACAGAGCCCTTTGTCTGCAGAAATCAAAGTGCCTGACTAATGTTAACTGGTTAATACTCAGAACACCCTAAGGACATAGGTAGGCTGTAAAGATTATCCCACTTTTGAGGTGGGAAAAAGTCCTGTTGTTAAAATCATTTACAATTTCCGGGTGTGTCTGTATTTAATGCTCAGGCTAGACCTGGAAGGAGTATGATGTAGAGATCATGAGAAGCATTTTTCCTGTGACATAGTCAGCTCTGACCACAAGCAGTCTCATGAGAAAGTGTTTTACCCGGAAGAAACTGGGCTGGAAAATATAGCTAGTGCGTGATGTTGATGCTGGTGGGAGGGAGGAGATGGTAAAGACTAATCATGCTTAATTTTAATCTATTTAGTGTCAAAGTTAGGATATATTTTTTAAACATACAGCATGGGCTGAAAGTTCTGATTTTTGTTCTGTTTCATTTTAATCCAGTATGATGTTGGCGACTTAGCTTCCACGAAAATCAAGTTAGTTTGTTCTTTGCAAAGAAAGAGATACAGTACTAATTATTGGCTATGCAAAGTAAGTCAGAAGTTGCTCTGTAGTTGCATGCTTTGGGGACAAAAGAATTGAAACATTCTGTTAACCCTAGATGTTACTATGTGATTCTTCAATTCTGGAGTACCTTGGGCCTTCTTCCTGTGGTTACTAAACATATTGTAAAAATCAGGTGCCTTTTGCTGTTCTGAGTCTTTTGTTGAAAGCTTTTCCAGAAGACTCTAGGGTGGTGATATTTGGGCTGTTTTTTGGGAACCTGAATATAGACATTAGATTTGAAATAAATCTCTACTCAAAATGTGCTTTTAATTTCAAAAAGCAATTTTCAAAAGACCATAAATAATGACGCCAGTTTTGCTTAAGAAAGTTGCTTTTCTTAATCATATCCCAAAATGTTGACAATGTGTCATGTGTAGGTAATGGTATCACACTTGATTTTTTATTATTTTTCTAATTCATTTATATATTTTTCATATCTTCTACCCTGAACTTACTACTTTCATAATCAATAATCACTTATACAACACTTTAAAAAATCTCTTATTACTTACTAGGTATCAGGCTCCAGACTATACACATTACATATATTAATTATGACATAGGTACCATTATTTCCACCCATTCTTGTTGGTGAAGAAACTAAGGCACAGAGAGGTTAAGTAACTTATTCAAGGTCATACAGCTGGCAAATGGTGGAGTTGGGCTTCAAATCCAGGCACAATCACTGGTGGGCACTTAACCACTATGTATGCTACTTCTGTAGAAATATGTTAATGTTTTTTAAAGCAAACTTCTGTTTCTTTGGAATTTCTGTGTTTCTCTCAAGGTCAGTAATTCCCCTACATTCCCGAGGAATCCTTATTTCTTCATGCCTGGAGACTCACATTCCACCTTATGCTAAATTTTGGTTACTGCAAGTTCCAAAGATCATTGCCACTCCTTGAACATAACTCTGTCAGCACAGCTGCGCATCAGATGAGCAGAATTTTGTTTTTAATAGCCCATTAAAGAAAGGGTTTCTAATTCCTTGACTAAACCAATAAATCTGTTTTTCTTTTGCTATCATCTATATCCACCATAGGATATAATCTTTTAAAAATTCACTACAAAGTTACCTTTGTGTGTAGCTTAGATTAACTGAATATATTCTTCTAAACGTGTCTAAATTTTTCTTAAAAATCTGTCATGTCAAGCGACATGTGAATGGAAGAATTCCGAATCTATGGGTCTGTGGGTTAGTGGCCATTTTTGTTTGTACTTCGTTCTTAAAAGTACAGCAAAGGGATTCTATCCAGGCTGTGTGACCTTGGCCAAATTACATTAACTTTCTGTTTATGTAAAGCAATTTAGAAACAATCTAAATACACAGTTGGCATTCAGTGTTAGTGATCATTTCCTTCTTCATCAGTAGCATCATATCAGTATTATCATCTCTTCTAGCTCACTATTCGGCCTCTTAGGCAGACATTCCTGCATTGGGAATTGGCAAGGCATTGGGTGAAGGTTTGGTCAGGGTCATAAAGAGTCATACTTGCTCAAATACCTTTGCCACTGGAAGGAGCCAGGACTCTCAGCTGCAAGTCATGTGTGGGGCTGCAGGTAAATCACATAACCCCTCTTGTCCTCAGTCTGCCTTTCACAGTGAAAGTTGACTGCCTTGGATTCATTTGGGCTCAACAGAGAATGCTACAATTTTTCTTAATGTTTCTGTGAAGATGATGACCAGTGGTTTCAGATCACTGGGAAAAAGGAATCTTTGCATTCCACTGACAAAATATATTCTCTCTCTTATGCATGGGGCAATATATTGTGCATTATAGTAATAGTTTCTACTTACTAAATAACTTACATGTAGCAGGTACTGTGCAAAGGACTTTACACGTATATCTCACATAATCTTTACAGTTTAACCTCTCTGGCCCTGTGTTTCCTTCTCTGTTAACTGACTGTAATAATGCCTCAAAGAATTGTGAAAATTGAATGAGATCATGGATCTGCACTCTTTAGTACTTGTCTGGCAATAAACACTAAGAAAAATTGTAACTTTTTTATTATCTTCCTAATCCTCAATGACCAGAGACCAGAGCACTTTTTAATACTGCAGTAATTTAATACTCTCACCACCACCACCAAAAAAAAAAAAACCGAAAAGGAAGAAGAATGTAACTATAGCAGATTGTGAGAGACTACAGTTGGTTAAAAACAGGGACTAGAAATCCTCCTGGACCTGAAAGCTATGCCAAGTGAGTCAAGAGAGATAGATCTAACTTACATGAAGGTGGAGGGTAAGACACAGGTGTCTGGATGCATGAACTGCAACTGGACTTTGGTGAAACTGTGAAAAAAAAAAATCTGTGCTCTCTTAGCTCTGCCTTTCCATTATTTGCTTTTATGAAAAGTTCTTTTTGAAAAAATCCAACCTTGGCTCAGATTAACCAAGAGACTTATCCAGACTGGGGCTTGAAGAAGAGCTGAGAATCAAGGGGTGATGGTGACAGCATCAATATTCCAGGAGAAGATGGATGAACTCAGATAGCCAGAGAGATGAAAACACAGTGAGAGAGAGCGAGCAGAGATAGCTGGGCTTGTGAATTCCTTCCTGTCTGCCTGGTGGAGTTTGCCAGCACAACCATACAAATACAGGATGCTGCTACAGGGAGTCAGAAGCAGTGCTGGTCCCTTGGGTCTGGGTATATCAGGGAACACTGCTATTTGGAGGAATTGGATTGTGAACAGAGTTTTTAGGGAAAGATAGAATTTAGGTGGAGAAGATAACTTGAATATCTCGTAAATGTGGGCATAGAACAGGGGGAGGGCAGGCTTGCAGATATGGTCATGGCTCGAAGGATCCTAAGAATGGAATGATTGGCTGAAAAAAGCAAGTCTTTTGTGTGGGTAAAAGAAGAGAGATTAAAGTTAGAAGGTGACACCATGGTGATACCATGAAAAGGCCTTTTCCTTCATTCTGGAGGCCAAGGGACCCACCGTCATTCATGTATTTTTGACTCTGTAGGACTGCATAGCCATTTTCAAAGATCACCTATGGCCATCTTGGGTCTAATCAGTGACCTTGGCACAATGTGAGTATCAAGTTCTCACTAGACAATGTTTGTTTGTTTTTGTTTTTCCATCGTAGCCACTGGCTAGACTTGTGACCTTGGACAAGTCACTGAACCTCATAATCTCTGTTTGTCCATTTTAAATCAGGAATTATGAAACTTCCCCTACCTCCCTTAGAGATGCTGGGAACAAGAAATAAAATAATTAATGTAGAGCAACTAACTAGCACAGTGCCTGGTACATAGTAAACAATTCAGTGCATTGTTTTTATTTTAGTGTCTTAAACGCAAGGAGGTTATTATGCTACATTTGCCCCAATGTTTCTAGATGCTCCTCATTTAAGTTGTTACTCAATGTAATCTTTTGCTGTTTGCAATAACTGCTTTAAGAAGTGCAAATTATTGGAGAATATTAGGATTTTTTTCCCCCAGTCCTAATATTTGGCCAAGAGTGAGTAGTTTCACATTTTGGACTTTTAGTTTTGTTTGGGCCCTTCCTGTCTTCCCATTTTTGTTTCCTTCTTTTGTATTCTATCTCTGCTGGAATGTTGCCTCGAAGTCATTTTCACTCTTTGCTTCTTTGCCCAAAATTCAGGCAAGAGAAGGAGGGTACTTCGGGAAGCAAAGAATTCATAGGTGTTAATTGCTTCTTAGGGCATCCTGAGTATGTGTGACTTATATTACAAGAATAAAAGGAACACAGCATCGTATTTGTTTGAGTAGGAATAGGTTCAGTGTTACTAGTAAAATCATGGAAAATCCTCCATTATTTTTAGCTTAATTCTAGGCAGATCTTCCACAAGCTTCAAAATTAGCAAGTCTCATTCCGAGGTACAAAAAGATGTGAATCTGAATTATTCATAATGAGAGTTGCTGGGTTGCACCCTCATAAAAAGCAATTGCAGAAAACGGTGGGTTTATACAATGAGTTAATAGAGCCCTTTGATTCATTTATCCTTATGTTTGACCCCCATTTTTTTTTTTTAACCTCGGGAACCCAGAGAAGGACTGGGCCAACTTACGTATTTATTTTTAATCATGATCTAGTCTTCAACAAGGGGAAACGAGTTTGATGCAGCATCCCACATAACATTTTAGACATTTTCTGATAAACTTCACTTTTGTTTTACTTCATTGCGATGCTAATGTTGTCTACAGTCATAGCATCCCAGGCTATGATCTTGTCAACTCTCATGAGCTAAACAGGCTCAGGCTTGGGTAGTGCTTGAATGGAATTCCTCCAAAGACAACTCAGGTGCTGGAGACTCGGTGGTAGTGATTCAGCGTCTGGCACTGGCTCCAGCAAGGAGCAGCCAGCCAGTGCCTCAACAAGGTGGTTATAAGGCCCTATGTTAATAGGAGTAGGAGTATGATGGTGGTTTTTTTTTTCCCTCTCTTCTAAGAGACTTCAAACAGACTTCCTGACTGTTTATAGCCATTAAACTTACTTCACCTGATTATGCAAGAGGATTATAGATGTCCCTTTTTTTTTTTGGTCTCATGAAAATTCCTATCTTTTACCTTCTTGGGTGGGAAGTATCTTCTATGTGCCTTCCAAATAAAAGAGGTTACTCATAATTGAAAGTGAATATAGAGTTTGCTGAAGCCCTCTGCTTCCTAGGTTCCTTTGGGGGTGGAGCATATAGCAGAATGCCTCCTCCTGTCTAGGGCCTTCCGATATCTCTCTGTGCCCACATCTCCTATAGTCAGTGCATGGGATGGCCTTTGAGCTCACAGCACTAATACTGGCAAATCATGGTGTGGTGCAAGAACCCTGTTGCACAATTCTGTTCTCCCTCACCCCAGTTATTATTGCTTGCCATCTTTTCCTCCTAAGAAAATATACTCTAACACATAAATTTCTGACCTTAAAGCAAACAAACAAACAACAAAACAGAACTCCCAACCTGTCTGTCTATGCTCATATCTTTGCAGTATTGGTTAAATTCTAAAGTAAAAAAAAAACAAACAAGGAGCATATATAATAGGTATCATAGCAGTGGTAACCATCCTGCATGTAGCTTAAAGAATGTGAAATCGTGTCTGGAAGTATCTGTGAAACCTAGCATTGGGAATAGATCTGTTGATAGAAAAGAAGTGCAGGCTGGTATGGGATGATCAGGTGGTCTAAGTACTAGAGGGGATGTTTTGGAGTG
This sequence comes from Daubentonia madagascariensis, assembly GCA_023783475.1. NCBI lineage: Eukaryota > Metazoa > Chordata > Mammalia > Primates > Daubentoniidae > Daubentonia > Daubentonia madagascariensis. Next base: position 44,513,849 of record JAKFHU010001953.1, on the reverse strand, counting down.
GCCTTATCGCTTCCCCACCCGCACACATGGGATGACACTACCCATGACCCCATGACTGTATCTCCTTCTGTAGTTAGGACAATGGTGACAGTAGAGAACCTTGACTTTTCTATTTCCTGTCCTCTTGATTTTAACTCAATCACATAATGTTAGAATGCTTTAAGAGTGAGTGGTGTTGTCTCTGCTCCAGTTTTTCTCTATGTCCATCTTGATACTGTCTCATAAACTTGTTTGCAAAGACTGTGGAACATTTCAAGAAATCCCCACAAAATGCTCTACCTAACTATGAGCTGTTATTGAATGCTTTGTAAGCCTAGGATACTTTGTCTAGCTGTCAGAACTCTGAGGATGCGTGATGTTACAGAGAAACTTTCCCTTCTAGGTCCCTGATTCAAATCCTGTATCCCAACTGATGTAAGGCTTTGCTGTCTGCTGTGCCTGCTTTTGGGGGTTGAGTCAAGTGAATTTACTACCAATGAATGTTCAGAGTCCACACCCTTATTTGAAGTGTCACAGAGTAGACGGAGCAGTGACTGGTACAAAGAGATGGTTAAAGGCTCTCTGATGGATGGTTGTTACCCCCTGTTGTTTTTTACTTATGACACCAATAACATGACTTGATGGTTTGCTGCGGTGCTTTCCTTCCTTGTGTATTTAATACTTACACAGTCATTAGAATCGGAATCTCTCCTTGGGCATCTAATATTTTCGCAATCATTAGAATCCCTCACTTTCCCATTGTCTTGTAATAACCAAGCACTCCATTTGTAAAATATCATAATATTTAAAAATTCAGCTTGGAGAACCTGCTGCCTTGGAATGCTGTTGATTCTGTATGAACACTTATATTTCTGTAAAGCCACTGTCATTTCTTTTTTTTTTCTTTATTTTTTAAAGTGACCCACAAGCCTTCTTTCCATCTGGCACCGGAATGATCGCTATGTTTAAGGCAAAGAGGAGATGGGGTTTCCCTGCGTACTCAGTCCCAGGTCTTGCAATGGAGTGATTGTCAGATTGTGTTAAATGATGAGCACTCGTGTTAAGATGGTCGTTGGTTGCAGGAGTTGAACCAAGATAGCAAATTAGCTTAGGAGGAAAAGGCTTTCTAGAAGGACTCAAAGTGTGTGGAGAAAATGAGAAATAAAGGAGAGAACATGACTTCTTTCCTACTAATCTTACCAGGCTTTTTTTTTGTTTTTTGGGGTTTTTTTTTTTTACTAGATTTTCCTCCCACCCCCATATGCGCAGTGACTGTTGATTAGCCCGTGAAATTAGCTGAGAAACAGTTTGATCTTGAGGGGTGGGGAGAGTCTAGGAAAGAAATTAGAGGAAGGATGACTGACTCAGACCAGCCTTTAAAGCTGGAAGTGGGACAACTTCTCAGGGCAGACAGGAAATAACCAACTCTCTTAACTGGCCAGTAAGGCACATGCTGCCTTTATTCTGAGGGTGCTCAGGGTCTCACACTGATCTAACTGCTGTTAGTTTACCTATGAGAAGAAACATGCATTCAAAGTTTGCAATAAGTTTTAAACAGTTTCAGGTAGAGAAGCACATGGATATATTTCCTTTTCAGAAAAATCAACATTGAATTTGAGCTGTAAGAACAGCTGATTAATAATGTTCTTGCTTCTTAGCTAAACTCTAAAATTATTTTGGGGAATTGATTGAAAGATGTTATTTATGTAAAATTCTGCCCAGTGGACTCTTTGGGGGTTCTCAGAATACAGATAGCAATCTAAGACAGGGGTTGGCAAATTTTTCCTATAAAGAGCCAGATAGGAAATATTTCGGGCTTCAAGGGCCATTCGGTGTCTGAAGTGCTTAACTCTTGTTCTTTAGCACAAAAGCAGATATAGACAGTATATAAGTGAATGAGCTTGACTGTGTTCCAATATAATTTTATTGGTGGGTACCAAAATTTGAATTCCATATAATTTTCACATGCCACAAAATACTCTTCTTCTTTTTATTTTTTCTCAACTACTTAAATAAGTAAAAACTATTCTTATTTGATAGGCTGATATATGACAGATGATATGATACAGGTGATAGACCCATGACCAAAAACTTTCCAATTAGTCATATTTTTGAAGTCTTCCATGTGTCAGTGCTTATCTCAGACCTTGTCACCAAGCGTGTTATGCAAAATGTTTCATAAAGATGTTTCTCCTTCTACCAGCTTGCTTTATGTGTGTGTGCATGCTTGTTCAAACCATATTTTATGTAAACTTGTTGATGTTTCTTAAAATATAGTAGACATGTTTTTGAGCATCAGCTACCTTCATAAACATGTTAAACATAGGATTACCTAGCCCCTAAAATAAAAGCACCTGCTATGAACTTGAAATGTAAATAGCTCAAAAATTGCAAACATGCTTATGTAAAACATAATTTGTAAATAACAGATGGCACTTATTTACCTAAGAATGTGAAGGCACTGATGAGAATGAAGCAATTTTGAACCAGTAGAATGGAAGGTGTGTCACAGATGCCCAGGTTCCCATGGCCTACCAAAAACTAGCAACCAGCCCCCAATCTCACTGACTCTCTCTGAGTGCTCAGAGCTGGCCGTGAACCATGGCATGCCAGCCACAGGCAGCTCCAGCCCCTTGTGCAGATCAGGGCATCGATGGAGACAGGCCCATCCGCAGGTGAGGTAGTGCCTTCTCCTGTTAGCTTACAGAGCCATTCATTTTAGTTTGTTGATGGAGAATAACCATGAGTATATGCAACTAGGCTCTGTGTGCCTGGTTTTGTCCTTCACCTCCACTCTGTGACATCCTCAAACTGTGTCTTTACGGTAACCCGAGCCTAGTGCTAAAATACAGCTACAAGTTATTCAGTGCCAGGCACTTGTCGCATCTGTTCTAAAGGAAGTGTTGACTCAACCCAGCCCAGGAACCGCCACCAAAAATAAAAGGTCTCCAGAGATGGGATTGAACCTTTTAAGTTATTTACATTAGCCATTGATCTGGAACTTGAGTCAGAGTTGATCCTTGCTTCTTGAAAGAGAAGTTCTTTTCGTTTGTTCATATCCTTTCTCTCTCTCTCTCTCTCTCTCTCTCTCTCTCTCTTTCTGCTGCTTCCCTGCTCTTTTCTCCTACTCCTCCCCTCCCTCTCCCTCTCTCATATACACAGAAACACATACCTACACACCTTATCGTTAGGTCCAAAGGATCTAATTTTATCTTCAGACAGTGTATCCTAAGGGACTTTTCTCCAGTTGTGATTGAGGTATGTTGTGAAAATAAGAAAAGTCCGTTCACTCCTCAGTTGTGTTGAAATAAAGATCATCTCTGAGGTTTAGGCAGTGGAGTCAGATGAAGGACATTAATCTGGTTTTGATGCACATAACAGGTAAAAATGGCTGTCAAAGTCATCACGTCTGGGAAAACACAGTGAGCATGGGCCTCTGGTGCAATTTCCAAAGGGGATCTCATCAGTCATTCCAAATTTTCCACTGATCAACAATGAAGATGATAATAAGCATTTTGGGCTTTCTACAAATGGGAGATAACCAGAGATTTGTATTATGATGCCCAGATACATGATCTTATTCACTAAGGATTTATTGCCCCGTTTTGCCTGTGACAATTTAAAATCTAGATTACAGTGATTTATATGTTGTGGAAATTCGGGGAAAAAACACCCTTTAGTAGTTGATTTCAAAGCATGTTGTGAGTTATACTCAATTAGGGTTTAAAACTCTTGCTGAGACCTAAGGTGATTTTTTAATTTATTTTAATTTTATTTTGGGGTAGGTAATACTTTGCTCCAACTTTGTAAACACACTCATGACAAGGCCAGGGAATTATTGGGGGATAATTCATAACAATTCATATCAAAATGAAGTATTCTTTGTCCTAGTGTTGTCTCTCCATCCCAAATATATGAAGTTATTTTACCTGTGCATATTCTGGGGGCTGAAATTTGGGAGCCAATTTGCACATCTTTATCTTATAGTGTGCTCTGTTCAGTAAGTTGACTGAAATTTCCCTTGGGTTCATAGAAGTTTCTTAACCTTTTCCCCCCTGTGCTCCTGTCTTTGATTATTGTCTTTAATGGGGCTCTGTATGAAATGATGTGAAGTAGCTGGGGTTTATTATGTGATTATGTCAAGTTCATGCACCTCATGTAGAGTCTGAAAAGGATGTTATACATATAAATGACTTTTTTCCCCCTTTAAACCAGCAAAATAAGTCCAAGGATTCCAGTATCTAATTTTGAAATGTATAACCATTGTATAGAGCCAGCTCAGTAAACATTTGTTGAAAACTTAGGCTTGAGTTCTTTACTTTCTTTTGCTTACGTGCATTTATGAGAGCATGCTCAGATAAGAATAGTTATGTGTGTATGTGAATGTTTTTCTTAAAGACACTTAATATCTTCCCCTTTGCTGAAGTGAGTTGACTAGCTTCTCTGGGACTTGATTATTTAAAAATTGAGGGTCTGTTTCTCCCAATATTTGGTGAAGTGTGGTAAATTATGTGAAGTCTTTGTTCCTTTGTTTTTCTTTGCTTGTTCTATTTTGGTATTAAATGTATGTAACCTTTCTCCTCTTCCCCATCATATTTCTTTCCACACTGTCTTTTCACTGTCGTCTGTAGTCCCTCTGTCTGCCTTTCCAGCCAGCAGCCAGACCCTTCTCTGCTGATCAGTCTATTACTCTGGGAACTCTGACGGTAGCCCTTAAAATATATAACAGTTCCCTTTCCTGCATTAAAAAGCCGTAAAACCTTCATGTGAAATAGCTAAGGGAACATCTATAGTAGGAGGAGAGGCTTTTGCTCCTGCAGGCACCTTGCAAAGGGGACTATTTTTCTTATATGATATAAATGAAATCTTCACTCTGCCCACTTTTCCACCTACGCGTGTACCGAGCGTCTCCAAGGAGACAAGGAAACCCGGAGTCCAGCGATGGTGGATCCTCCGCTGAGACAGCAGGCTGGAGTCTCAGGCAACTCTCCCAGGCGTCTTGGCTTCCAGATGCCCCTCTCAGACAGCCTCTTTGCTCGAGGCTCTTCCAGGCAGGCTTTCTCGAATATGTCTCTCCCTTCACAGATGAAATAGCCTGTGCAGTCCATCTGAAGGGCTGGTGGTGGTGAGTTCAGTAGGCAGAAGGCCTCCCTGGGACAAGAGGGGTGGATGCTGTAGGGAGGGACAGAAGGGTTCCACTTTCCCGAGATCTTTTCTCTGCCATTTGTTTATCTGTGCTTCTGTTTCTTTGCCTTCCTTTGTGCCTTCTAAACACAAAGGCACCACTCAACCTTATGAAGTGTCTTAAAGATATTGTCTGTTACAACTGTGTAGTCATGAGCCTGGTTGAGTGAGCTTGTCCTTTGAGGAGAAGTACTACTCTTGCAGATGCCACATCTTTAAGTGTCTGCCCTGAGCAATAATCCTCTTGACCACTCTGTTTTCCTGTTCTCCTGAGTTCAACACACAGGAACCCCTAGGCCCTCTTACCTTTTTTCCATTCCATCATTGTTACTATAACTTTTCTTGCAAATATACGCATTATTTTCTTAAATAAATGAAGTGTCTGTTTCTCTTTGAGGAACATTATGCTCACTCTCTAAGACTATAGTATCAGGTCCTTTTTTTTTTTCCATCAGGGAGAGCATGAACACAGTCCCCCACAGTATCAGAGTATCAGGTCCTTTTGATGAAGGTGATCACTTCTGTAATTTATCTGTGCCTATTCTTTGATGCACAAATAATCTGGTTACCATATACAAATTGTTATTGATATAATCCCCAAGAAATCTCATTTTGTCTCTAAACTCAAAGTGCATCATTTAATGATCATTCTGGACATCTCTTCCATGTGTACCTTCTTCTCAGCTGAATTGACTCAAGAAACCTCACTTTTCATGTGATTTTTTTTTTTTTTTTTTGGCATAGTATCTACAAACTTCAGTGTTCTGTTGCTGACCCTGCCGCTCTCTTTGGAAAGATGTGTGTGGCTAGCCATTATGCCTGTTCTTGATTCTTTGACAGTGGATGTCCTCATGATGGATGTTTATTGATGACATTTGTTTTTTCTTTTTCACTTTAACTTTTTTTTAAAAAGATAGGATTTTGCTCTGTTAACCAGGCCAGAGTGCAGTGGCGTGATCATAGCTCACCATAACCTTGAATTCCTGGGTTCAAGTGATCCTTCTTCCTCAGCTTCCCAAGTAGCTCCCATGTACCACCACACCCGGCTAATTATTTTTATTTTTTGTAGAGACAGGGTCTTGCTATGTTGCCTGGGCTGATCTTAACCTCAGGTGATCCTCCTGCCCCGGCCTCCGAAAGTGCTGGGATTACAGGCGTGAGCCACCACCCCTGGCCTACTTGAACTTTTAAAAAGATTTGTCAGTCATATGTTCAGCATTTTGGAGAACCCTCCTGTTTTCTTTTTGCTTTAGCTTTAATTCATACCACCTCCCCAATTTCTTTCTTTAAGGAAAAACCATCCCATATTATAAGCTAGAAAGGGTCATTTGTAATAAACGTAACTAGTTTTGTTCACAGGTACATAATGTCCCCTTTAAGATGACTAGAGGTCAAATTTGCTGTTTTTCTCTATGAATTCCATAAAGTCATCCTAGGTATGTCTCATCTGTTTTGATCTTCCTTCCCAAATAACCTAATCCACAGTGAAAGGGTTACGTTCAACTCGAGTTCCCAAGTTCCCCCAAGAAGAATTGGAGGGAGGGTGAAGGTGCCCCTGAAAAGGGCTCTGTATTGTCTTCCAGGTTTCTGTCTTTGCCCAGGTTCCTCCTGGCTTCTCTGCCATCCTTCCTCAAAGTCCCAATCATCCATGCTCCCACATTTTATGTCAGATTTTTGGTAGGAATAAAGTGTCTACTTAGATAAATTGCTATGCCTGAGAACTGTGGATGAAATTAGCCAAATCAAAGGAAATGTAAACAACTTCTGGAAAGTTTTTCAACTGAGACTGGTGGGAAGTTTTGTTTGCTGTTTCATTTGCCTGGAAATAGGAAAGTCAGGACCCAGTCCCAAAGTGCGCTTCCTGGAATCCTTTTTGTGAAGGATCCCCTGAACCTGTGTAGTAACACAAATGGTTTTCTTCTGTTTTACTTTCCAGGCACTTCAGGTGGCAAGACAGCTCCTTCTTCAGCAGCAACAGCAGCAGCAAGTTAGTGGATTAAAATCTCCCAAGAGGAATGACAAACAACCAGCTCTTCAGGTAACAATTCCTTTTTTTTTTTTTTAAATGACATTATACCCTTTGGGATAGCTGATGAGCAATTCAGAAGTGGATTGTGTTGAGAATTGCAAATCGTATAAGAAAATGTTCTGCGGAAGGTGCATTTTTAGTTTATCACCAGAGTATGACATTTTGGGGAAAATGTGTATTTGACCAAAAGTTTTATTGTCAGGAGTAAGAAGATCTACTGATTAGTTCATATAATAGGAGGATGAGGAGTTGCAGGTGTCAGGTTGCTTAATAGGCAGTGTAGGTTACCAATGAGAAAAAGTTCATAGTACTCAGAATTGTCACCACATTCTTCCATGTTGGGGCTAGAAATGGAATAAACACACACTTTAGTGCAGTAGTTCTCAATAGGGGTGATTTTGCTCTCCAGGGGACAATGAGCAATGTCTGGAGACATTTTTGGTTGTCACAACTAGGGGGAAAGAGGAGCTATTGACATCTAGAAGGTACAGGCCAGGGATGGCAGCAAACATTCTACAATCCACAGGGCACAACATAGAATGATTCATCCCAAAGTGTCGATAGTGTCAAGAACTGTTATCAGGCCTGAGGAGGATGTGGTACTTTTAATATTACACCTTATAATGAGTATAATATATACTCTGTTCTTCAGTGGGTGTGTTCAGGATGTTTCTGAATCATTAATAAGAAATGGTGAGAAATTTTTATGTAAAGATACCCAAAAAGATTGTTTTAGCAACTTCTCATTTCAGGCACCTTGAGGGCAAGGAGTCAATGGAATAGAAGATGGAGTGAGTTTATAAAAACCTAATTTGGATTTTCGACTTGGAGTAGAAAATTGTAACAGAAATTGCAGAGAAACTTGAATCAGGGTCTTCATGCTCATGTCCATAGGGCACTTGCAGGTCCTAGATGGGGCTCAAACTACTTTCAGGGTGGGGCATTCCCAACGTGAGAGGCTAACGAAGAGTTTCCCACACTGGAAATTTGGGAGCAGAATCTATAAGCCCCACGTATAACTTGGTGCCAATTAATTTGATCATGAGGTCAACCTTAATTCTAGCTTGTGTTGACTTTTCACAGGTCAGGGTAATCCACTGCCAGTTCTCAGGTTATCCTGCAAAGACCAAACTGACCTTGGCCAACAAGTTCTAGTTCTTCTACATGTACTTGGGGAACTGTTACCGTCCTGGGGAAGTTCAGCACTGTAGAGACACTTTATTGGAAAAGTTGAATGACAATGTGCATTGTTTACTAACACTTCCGAAAACAGTTATTTGGTAAACCATCACCAGTCCGTGTGCCTTTTAACGTGTGTGCATGCGGGGGACATTTTTAATGAGGCTCGGTGCCATTGAGGGCCCTTGTCAGGTGCTATAAGGAGTGCTTTGTTGTGCAGATGTCTTAAGAACAGCTCTGGAGGATGAAATATGACTGTGTTGACCTTTCAGCTGTGAGCTTATTTGTCAGGATTCAAATAAGTTGAAAGGATCAAACTGAACAGTTTCCGTAGTCAGACTGGGAATTGTGTTCCAGAGGTCAGCCGCAGAGGCCACATTGCAGATTCCATAACATAGCCAATTGTTGGTACATATTAAAGTACCGGGGCAGCTCCTGCAGACAGAGACACAATTAAAATTCTAATTTATTAATGTATACAGGGAGCTAGCCCAGCCTGTCACTCAGTGATTCAAATGACTGTCCATTCTTTTTGCCTCCCTCTTGGAGTTCTCACAGCCTTAAAAATACTGTGAGTCCTCTTGAGTTTATGAGACCTCAAGTGTTTTGGAAAAATGAAAATATATTATTGGGGGGAAAATCTTACACATAGTAGAGCTTTGGATAGAGATAATTAAAAAAAACACACATACACAATCTGTCTGCTCTTCAGTATTGAATATCATTTGTGATTTTTTTATAGTAGACTTATTTTCCCTCATACTTGCTTTTTTAAAACATATGGCATTTTTAGGTAACTTCTCTTCCAAGATGAACGAAGTTCCTTTAGGGCTAAATATAAGAAGTAAAGTTTCAGGGGATTTCCTTTTGAGGGCTCTTTTTCTTCTTGCCTGTTAGGAGGTTTTTAGCCACCATACAGAAGAGTATGATACAGAGGGCTTCATTTTTCTTGGCAAGGACAGTGTCAAAACCAAGCTAACACATTCTGCTGAGCACTTCGGTCTGTATAAAAAGTGGGGGAAGAGGGGGTAATCTCGAATGCTGGTTTTGCTAAAGAAGATGTCTTGAGTTTTTTCCTACTCTCAAAGTGGAGGAGTTGACAAGCAAAGAATTTAGACCAGCTTTTAAGAGTCAGCTTCGGGGAAAAGAAAAAGGGTTGGTTGACTGGTGCATGTGTATCCTAGACTGTGGCTGAATGTCTCTTCAGCTGCCTGGTAGGGTCAATGCAAATTCACTAAGCTTTATTAGGTTGGCTGGCCTTCCACAAACAGAGAGGAGAAATTACTATCCTAGGCCACATGGTATATTACCTCATTATAAAAATACATATCTAAACTTGGAGATTCACGGAAGGAATAACCTTCATATTTAAATATATCTTGCCATGTCATGTCCTCGCTGAGGCATCTCAGCCAGAGTGGCTCTGAAATGAAAGGGAAATCCTACAGCAAATCTTAACAGTGCTCATCTCTGATCTTCTTACCTTTCATAACTACACTGAGAGACCTATTTTAGCAAATTTCAGATCTTCTGCATAGAGAAAGGCTTGACAGGGAAGAAGGATTTGATCTGCTGATAGCTTGAGGGAAAAAAAAAGAAAAGAAACCCAAATCCCCAAATATACTGTGACTCATATTTTAAGCATATCTCACACTTTCCTGCTTTATGTTTGGCAGCGCTCTCTGGTTTCACAGGCTGATGATACAAACAAAAGAAAATGGAAAGTTAGAGGAGGCTATAAGTGGTTACTCGATAGAGATCATAAAATGTAGTCAAACATTACCAATTTGGACTAATTTCAGGGAGATGAGAGTAAATAAGAGAGGAATGACGCTCTTTGCAGATGCACATACTGAACCAAGTCTAAGCTGGCCACATTCTTGGCTTATGTGGGTTATTAATGAAGGCATTAATTGGGTATAGATATTCCTTCTGAAGCTCTTGAAAAAATTCTACTTAGTAACCTAAATTATCTTTTTACTTAGTTTATTAATTGGCTTTGCAAATTTCTTTATGAATGGTAAAAATGAAAATTGAAAAATGGCCCCATCATCAGTTCAGAATCAGAATGATATGAATTAATTAAATGCAACTTGGTGAACATTCCCAAGACAACCACGATACACTGGGCATTGTGCTGAGGTTCATAGGGTACAAAATTGTCGAGGCTACAGACCCTGCCTTCAGGAGGCTTATGAGTTGTTAACAAGAATTAACAAGGTTTTGCTGCAAAAAGAAAATTATAGGTGAGTAAAAATAGTAGACCTTTTTCTATAAATATTTATGTACTTCTGAAGATTGCTTAAACAAGTGAAATAAATGCTTAACAGTGCAGGTGCACTCATAACCTCGAAAATGTGTAACTTCACTGGCTGAAGATTAATTTGTGAGTAGATGAGCAATTTTATTGATCAAATTTTGGAACTTTGACCACCGTTTCTGGGTAGTAATTCATTTTGGTTCTTTAAGCATTTTAGTTGTTGGCACGAGTACATAAACTGGAAGGAAATCAAATGACACATTTTCTCCTAAGAAAGTAAAAGTACATGTGTATTCTGGCAGCATTAAAGTTAGGAAAGAAAGTAAACCTTGTGTGTTGCTTACAGTGGAAAGCTGACCACAGTTTCAGGCCATCTATAAAGAATTTAAACCTGAAGCCAGTCATCTGATAGTTTTCCCTCCTGTCCATCCTCTTCCTTCCAAGGTTATGTCATGCCTAAGCCCCCTGCTCCAGGGGCCATTTCACCTGAAGGAAGAATCGTGAAACCCAATAGAAGCCAGCCTTTTAGTCCACTTTGAAGCTCAGAATTATAATGACGACTCCTGCTTTAAGTGGAGGAGGTTAAAATACAAGATTCAGCAGGTGTTTTTTAGCATTTTTATTTGCAGTTATATAAAACATGCTTTAGGCAGCATTTTTGCTTTGCATTAATGCCACATATAATCTTAGTACCTCGTATCATTTCCATGTTATTCACTAAAGAATAAATTGGTAAGAGGAAACCTTTAAAGGAAACTACAATTTTTATGTTGTAGATGGTGAAATGGAATGGCTTTGAAATACTGACCCTTAAAAAATATCCCTGTGCACTGAATTAGTAAGGTAGATAATTCAGTAGAGGGAGGCTAATTATTTTTATTAAATGTCTAGTGTTAACATCGTCTAGAATTGGCATCCCTAGCATTTTCAATTGATACGAAGCATTTAGATTTTGATACCTTTTAAGAGGTTATTGTTATCACATGACTTTAGAGAATCCCAAAACCCTAAAAATAAGTCTTGATAAGGAATACTACAACAGAAACGATGCTTTAAAAATGGTTAAGTCTTTCAGATTACACATGCCATTAAAAAAATATGATAGAAACAGTGACCCCTTCTCCTTGAAAAATGCACATACACATGGAATTTTCCTTCCAGTTTTGGGGGTTTCTTGAACCCCCAGAAATCCATCTTGGGGCCCAGGTTCATACTCCTGCTTTAAGATTTTTTTTTTCTAAATATGTCTTGTCCTTGCCTCTAAAATTCTTGAGTGGCAATATAATGAGTTAGCTCATTTTTGATATTTCCACTTCATCTGTATATGGGGTCACCCTGTGTCCCAGTCTGTCTAGGGCAGCCCCAGTCTATGGCTGTTGACTAGATGTGTTTATTAATAATTCTCACTCTCTGAGTATCTCAGTTTGAGACGGGCATGGTGGTTGCGCACCTATAGTCACAGCTACTCTGGAGGCTGAGGTGGGAGGATCACTTTAGCTCAGGAGTTCGAGGCCAGCCTGGGCAACACAGCAAGGCTCTCTCTATTTAAAAAAAAAAAAAATCCCAGTTTGAACATTTAATTATGTGATTACTTACTTACATGTATGTAAGCATTAAAATGCAACTATGATGCTAATATTTTATATGTAATCATGTCTTTGTCACCACATGGAAAGTGTGGTAGATGATGAATGTTTAGTCATTACTGAACATGGGCCAGCCCCATAGCTTCTCAGTGGTATAGGCACCATCCTTAAACCATGTTGCGGATGAGGAAAATTGAAACTTACAGAGGTTAAGTGACTTGCCACAGAGCACACTGACAGTGACAGCACCAGGATGGGAAGCCAGGTTTCGTAGAACCACAGATAACAAGTATGCCATCGAGAAGTTAATCATTGCCCCTCCTTCTATGTGTATTTACCCAGCACCTACTTAGTGTCATATTTTCCATAAATAAGTAAATTATTCTATTTTCCGTATTATAAGCAAAAATAAAACCAAACCAACAAAAACCAATTCCACTGTAAATATCTGGATTTCAATTAAGAGGACTCAGATCTACATGATTATCCTAATTGTAGCTGTGTGTGTGTGTGTGTGTGTGTGTGTGTGTGTGAGAGAGAGAGAGAGAGAGAGAGAGAGAGAGAGAAACAGCAAAGAAAAGTTATTTCTTATTCTCAAGTCTGAACTGCTTTTATGAGCGTCCATGTGTTAGAACATGGAATAGTATGTTATAATTGTTGTTGGGGCTAGGAGGTGGAGAGGGACAGGGGAAAAAACATACTTGACTGGTCAAAAATGTGTAAATTGCTGACAAAATGACATATGTAATTAAGAGTGCTCCTACCATTTTACCTTGTGGTTTACACCTCCAGTGTTGAAAAAGAGAGTGACTCCCACCTCGCTAATTACCATTATCACTGAAATGCTAGGGTTGGAGTCATTAGTTCCATGTGCATTTAATTAGAGGAAGGCTGAAATTGGATTTAACTTATTACTTTTTCATGGATCACTTTCTTGTCATCACTTCAAATTGGATTGCAGCCCCAGGTAACTAATTATGAGAGCCACAGGATCAAGAGTGAAAAAAAGGTAATTAGGAATAACACTGTCGGACCCTTGCTGGTCGTCCACTTGTGCTTGGGGGGAAGTAAACCACGCAAGCCATATTTTGTAGCATTACAGATGCAGGAGTGAGAGGTATGTACGGTTGCTAGGCATCATGGGAGCCTGTCACCACCCAGAGTGGTTTCTGTGATATACAGCTAGTTGAAGATGTCGAATCAACGTAGTTCCACAATCAGCTCCTTAATACCTAGATTAAACTTGTAAAAGCAACAGATCGGTTATAGGTATGAGGCATCTCAACAACTGTGGAGTCTGGGGGCCTCACATATATGATTACAACAAAGCTGTCAAGATGCCTCTGAGCCAAAGTACAGAATATTTTAAGTACAGGGAGTTAGAATTTAATGAACATATTAATGTTCCAGGAACATCATTCATATCTGACAGGAAGACGTATCAGTCAGCACAACAGTAAGGTTTAGAGTTTATATATCAGGAATTTTTGTCAAAGTTTCCAGTGTACTATGATGTTCAGGTCATTGACTTTGCTTCTGGTTTCCCACCCCCCAGCCCCGCCCCACCCCAGATGTTGTGGATAGGCTTCCTGAGGTTCTGTTTCTCCTTCCATCCCCATCTAAAGTACTTTAAAATAAATTATATTGTTTCCATGTGCAGAGCAAAATTCAGAACTGCAAGCGATCAATTTTATTGACATCGTCTGAAAAAATGTTGATGACAGTTCGAGGATGTGAAAGAATTGGATTTTTAAAGTCCCCAGGACTAAGTGTGGCAAAAAAAAAAAAATTTTTTTTTTTTTAAATGTAATCTCATGACTCAAAGTTCTGTGAGTTAGAGTCTCCTAAGAAGTGATTCTTCTTAAGGAAAAAAGAATTAGAAGAAAGAATTCTTCTTTGATAGGCTGTGATAGCATAATGAGAAGTCTTGTTATCAAGCCTATTGGTTGTCCTGAAGGGAGAAAAAGCCTCATGGTTTCCCGTAGAAGTGAACCACCAAGCAAAGATGGTTTGAGTTTCCTTAAGTTGTTTAAAATTGGTTTTAAAGTTCTGTTAATGTGAGCAAATAATCATGATTCAGTCTTGGGTGACTTTCAGACTGGGGTGAGCGAGGCTTCCTCATTATTCTCCAGTGCAACAGGAGTGTAGACTACCATGTGTCCACCCGACAGAGACCATGACACCATTATTCCCAAAGTGATAAAATACCCTTCTTGGAATTATGAGTCTTTTTCCTGTGTGAACCTTCTAAGCAAAATCTCAAGAACCAGAATAGTAATCATCAAGTCTAAGGCAGAAAATTAAAGCTTTTTTTTTTTTTTTTTTTGGAACATCTTAAGTTGATTTAGAATTTTTGTACACAATATTCGTCTGTGGTTGAAAGGGGGCACGCCAAGGTCAAGTGATGTAGTGTTTTCCATTTTTCCATATGAGCCTCACGGTGTGTGATAAAAGCAAACTCCTTTATTTTGTAAGTCTGCAAGAATTTCTGATGAAGTGCAGAGGTCACGTTCCCTGTCAATTTGAGTAGCCAGCATTTTTTAACTACTGTTTTTTCTTTCTTTTTGTGTGTCTTTTCTTCCCTGCCCCCACCTTGCTATAAACTGTGGCACTTTTCTGACACATGCACAGTGAAGTCCTCCAATCTGAAACTCATTAGCACACAGCACTGGACCCTGTCCAGTGGTTAAAAAATGTCCTGAAGCCTAGAATAACAGCGTTTGGTGCAACACCATGGACCAGAAGTGACAATGGGGGTAGTTGAGCTCCCCTGGCACCCTTCCCGGTCAGGAAAGCCAGCTGACTACACGACACATTGAGGCAGAGGTTGTGCATATGGGATGGGCTTGAAAATTTTGGTCCTTAGAGAAATACACTTCTGAAATCACAAGGTAATATCTTTTTTCCCTAGGCTTATTATTTCCGTTAGGTTGGAGGTATTTATCAACATTAGTTGTAGGAACATGAAGACAAGCCGTTAGAGAAATAGGATGAAACCCAGTATCTGCAAGATATTTTTCACTTCTGTAACTATTGGGTATTACAGAACCTATGGCTTTAATTCATGCATGCATTCATTCATTCAGACTTTATTCATTGAACCTCACTATATTGCGATAATGTGACCAAGATGCAAGCCCTGCCTTAACAATAGAAAAATTACACAATTCACTGTGAATCAGGTTAATTTAATCCAGGTTTTCAAACAGGAAACTGAGTCCCAGAAAGATAATAGTTATAATATTGAATAGGAAACATATATAGTACTCTCTAGGACTCAACTAATATACAACAACTACATGGGGGTTAGTTCTATTATTGTTCCCATTTTATAGATGAGGAAAGTACGGCATAGAGAAGTTGACTTGCCCAAGGCCATGTGGCTAATAAGTGGCAGAGCTGGGATTCTGGCCCACACAATGTGGCTCAAGAATCTGTGCTCTTATCCATTACGCTGTCCTGCCTCTCACTGAGCTACCGCTTGGGCCCAGCGAACAGGGAAAGCGAAAGGAATGGAATCAGAGTTGCTGATGCGCAAATGTTCGTCACTAACCACCAGACCACACTGTCTCCTAATTTAGACATATGTTTATGGGCATATTTGAAAAATAGTGCTTATAATTGAAATATGCACTTTCTAAAGGGAAATGACGCTTGGGAAAGAGAAGAAAGACGGGTATTACTCAAAGCCTGCAGACAACTCTGCAAGTAATTGGCTAAAGGCAGCCGTTGAAATTGAGAAGCAGTTTGGAAAATGTACAGTTTGGGAAATTTGTGTACCGATGTAATTACGGTAGTTGTGAGCTGATGTCATGCCTAGTAACTGTTTTTGTATTGCTTGGGCCTTTGTTACTGAGCTGTGATATCATGAGCAAACTATTATAAACATAGCATGGATATAGCATGCTTGTGTAACAAAAGATTGGGAACTTTTATTAAGTTTGTTTTCCTTGTCATATTGTAAAAATTTATTATGTGTACTGTGTATATTAGAAACAGATTTGGGTAATTCTGTCTAAATGAAGTCATCCCGGCTATTTCCAGACTGTCTGTTTTTGGTTGTGAATAATTTTCATACATCAGATGGTTGTCATATTTAGTCGCTCTCAAAATTTTAAAGAGAACATATCCCATTTTGAACTTTTGGTGGACTTCATCCACCTTGCTGTTGGGATTGATTGTTTGAGTTTGAAATTATTGCCCAGTAAATTACAGAGACTGAATACTAGTCATTTTTAAAGTCTGCCTTCTATTCATAACTTTTCCCCCTTCATCAAAAGAACAGATTTTTAACTACTTAAGTAGTAGACTTTAAAGCTGCCAGGACACAATTGGGCAAAGAGTGCCAGCCCTTGTCCTTTTATGTTACATCCCATAGAAGAACTGCGGTAAACATTCAAGCAGACAGAGCCCAACATTTATCGGTGTTCATGGTAAATGTGGATTTTAAATGGGTAGTTCAAAAACTTTGGATGACTTGATCCTTCCCAGCTCCTCTCCTCTAGTCCTTCTTTTGCTGCCAAGCTTTTAGGACCAGAATATTCTGCCTGCTGCTTCAACTTTTTTTTTTTTTTAAACTAGCCATTTTCTTTCCTAGCCGCCCCCCAAGTCTGGCTTTTCTCCTCATCATTTTCTTGAATTTTGTTGTCACTAAATTCAGTGGTTGTGTCACCATCCTTACCTCAACCTGTCTGCCCTCTGAGCTTTGGCTTAGTTGTCTTTTTGGAAATTGCAGTCTTTTAAACTTCTTCAAATCAGTACCCCCTGGCCTCCATGCCATTCTCTTTCTGCTTCCTAATTCTCTCCAGGAACCCAAGTTCACTCTTCCCCCTAAGTTCAGTTCTGTTGACCCCTCCAGTAGTGCATCTGTGCTCTTTGCTAGTTCTGGTAGCTCCACACCCATGCCCCAAAGCCTGTTGGTACTTCTCTTCAGTGCTTATCCATGGCTCTCTTGGCTCACCATCACATCAATTTCAAAATTTCTAATCCAACAGATCCCTTTTATCCCCATGTCTTATTAGTCAGAGTCATTTGAGTCATCATTGACTTATGAATTTCCTTCATCTTTACCATGTTGTTCATCCTCACATCTGCCATTTTTCCTTCCACTGGTATCTTCTGTCCGGTCCTTTCTCTTTGTTTCCCCTGCTGCTACCTTATTCTGGAGCTATCCCTTCAGGTGTCAGTGAATTGGATCTTGGCAAAGACTTTATTCCCATCCTTCGCCCCCTCCCCCCAAAACATCTTCTGTTCTGCATGTATATCTAACTCTCAGCCTATGCTCGTGGCCTTTCCTGGAACAGCATGTCATTTTGCTATGCAAAACTTTGAATGGTCCACTCATATATACCATACCAAGTCTAAATCCTGCTGCCTTCATCTAGTTCCTTAGTACTCTAGCTTTGCATTACATTAGATGTGCTGAGAAGAAGGTTATAGCCTCTGACTAGGGAGAGTGGGGGAGAGTCATGAATTCAGGGTTGTAATTCCCTTTGTAAGGAGCTGGATATAAGCACAGTCCATTTGATAACATTTCAGAGTCCCAAAAATCCAGAATTGCAGATAGCATCTGCTTTATTGCCTGCTGTTTAAAAAGAAGACCCTTGGTGATTAAATCGTAAGTTGAATTCCAGGAGAATATCTTTGTCTGCTTTCTTCCAAAAGAAACTAAAAGCCACATGATATGAGGTGTTTTCCTGTTTCTAAGTTCTCTGCCATGTGATCCTATACCTTTTTTCCATTGGTATCTATTGCTGTAACCTAGCGGATTTCTTCTGGTCTCCTCTGGCTGTAGGACTTGCAGGCTAGGCACTCCCTTGTCTGTGCATGGAAGAACTGCTTTGTCAGACCTAATGAAACTGCTTTTAATAAGACATCAGTGAAATTATGTCTGGCTTGTTCTTTATTTGATAGTGTAAAGGATTGTTATTTATTCTGGAAACTGAATTAAGAGTCTGAACGACATAGAATTACACAGAGCAAAGAGGTTTCATTGTGACTGCCAACTTTGATCTAGATACGAAATAACTCTACCTAGAGAGCTGTTTGAAGGACTCTGGATCCAGGATGGGCTCTGCAGGAGTACCAGGATTGATTGGTCATGTCTGCCATGGCACTGGAGTTGGAGGTGGTCGTGTGTGCACCTTCTGTTTGCCAAGGTTGCCATAGACTTATCTGACATAGCCTATGCTGATCACACATCAAAGTGGAGCAGTACTTGAGAGTATTTTTTTCTGGGACACCTGATAGATTCTGTAGTAACTATTGAAATATTACCTAAAATTTAATATTTGCTTTGTATTTTTCCCCATAGCTTTACGTGAGACTGAGTTTTAGATATCTTAAAACCCTATCTCTTCTTGATCAGATCTGACGTGTGATTTGTCCTTTAAAGCCACAGGATATTTTTTACTGGGCCACCACACAAACTCTACAGGATGGTTGAGTTTTGGAGATTTGTGTGTCAGAATTTGTTGGAGGATAAAGCAGCATCACATTGGGATTAATACCATAGCCTCCAGTGTCAGACTGCCAGGTTAAGTCCTACACAGTACTACCCTTACTCCTGTGTTACCTTGGAAAAGTAACTTAACCTCTCTGTGTTTTCTTTTTCTCATCTAGAGAGATGAGACTGGTAACCTCACCTACCTGAAGACAATTGTGAAGATTAAATGAATAATGCATGATGAGTGCTTGCAGAGTGCTTGAGATGTAGTAATTTCTCAGAAAAGTTAGCTCTTCCCATAATTGTATAAAAAACTGTTTTTAAAGGGAAAATGACAACTTACTAAACTCCAGTTTTTATTTTAATTCACTTGGTATTGGTCACTATGTTTTAGCAGTGTATTGGGGACTATCCTTTTGTTTGTAATCAACTTTGTAACCAGATTTGATGGGAAGACATCAGGTTCCTCATCTGTAAAATGGGGTGATCATAGCACTCACCTATCTCATGGTGTTGTTATAAATATTAGCTGAGCTAATGTATATAAGTAGGTTAGAAAGGCATATAACAAGTACTTAATAAGGTTAGCTGCTGTCATCATCTCTGCTACTTAATATTGTCAGCATTATTGTGATGGAGCATTATTTTCTTAAATGTATCATTTTAGGCATAAATGAGGATCTTGCTATTCTAAAAATTCCATCCTGGTCTTCCCAGAGTTTTACAAGAATTAAGGCTGGGTAATCTTAACAGCCAAGGAACTAGTCCCTAATCTGAAATCTCGAAGCTGTGACATTTTGCACCATGCCTGGCATAAAGTAGGCACTACCTAGATATTTCTTCTATGAATGAGTTAATGAATGAGTTACTGAATAAGTGAATGATGAATGAATGAGGGAGTTAGGAAAATACCTAAGCCAAAAAGAAAGGAAAATTGATACTGCTTTGGTTGAGGAGGCTGCAGACTGGTCTCAGGTTAGTTAACCACTAGGAACGTTTCAAGCCCATAAACACAGTATTAAAAGAACCCAATGTCAGTCCTGCCTAAATCTTTCACTGGGTTGATGAGATGAATCTTACCAGGTATGGAGTGAAAATCAGAGAACTCGTGTCATGTGATTAGGCTGCTCTCATGCCTGGTGCTTGACTTTGTGCATTTGCTGATCTGTTTGAGGTATGATATTAATGGCATAGAACTTTAATTTGTAAGTATAGAAAATTAAAGGATACTAAAGGCAAAATACAGAAATATATTTGGTGTCAAGATTATGTTCGATGAAGCATAGTGAAGATAGAATGCGTTATTAAATATACTTGGAGGGAGGATGGAAAATATACCTAAATCTCTCATTTTGAAAGGAATTGGTTTACTTGATTATTTGCAACAGTATCACACTCAGGAAAATCTAAGACAAATGAAAGCAAAACAGAATTTAATTGAGCTATTATTTTGCAGACTTTGGCTTTGTTTCAGACAATCTAATCAAATTGTGCTTTGTACAAATAACTAATGTTAAACGCAGCCTACCAACAGATGTTTAAAAAGAGTCTAATTAGAAAATCTACATCCTGGATTTAGTCTGTCTCACTGGAAAAAATAGCTTCAAATTTATATTTTTGACAATGACACGCAGAAACAAGCATTTCCAAAAAAGATAAAGTTTTCTTCAAAGATGTTTGGTGCTGGGGTGGGATTGTCTTGAGTAGTCAAAGGTGGCACTCTAGAAATTAAACTTCTTGGAGATTTTCCAGCTCTGTGCCATGTAGAGTTCTACAGAGAAATCTCTTTTATCATATTACGTCACCAGAGTCCTGTTACAGTCCCTGGATCGTGTCAGGAGCCCATGTGCTGTAATTTATAATGAGCCCTGCAAGTCATGCAAGGCACATACTGATTGATGACATTTAAAGGTACCGTCAAGGTGGCTAGGTAATGAAGTTGACCTTCCTCCATCGTTGTCTCTGTTTCACGTTTGTGTATATAAACTATTCACCTGCCACGTCTGTTTCGAACTTTTTGTTGTATCTACAAAAGGGATTTTGTTTAATAGTAATTCTTTTCTGCCTTTAGACCAGGGGTTAGCAAACTTTTTCTCTGTAAAGAGCCAGACAGTGAATATTTTTATCTTTGTGGGCCATACTGTCTCTGTGGCAACTACTTACTCTGATGTTGTCATGCAAAAGTAGCCATAGACAATAAGCAAATGAATGACCATGGCTATATTCCCTAAAAATTCATTTGTGTACACTAATGTATGAATTTCATATAATTTTCACATGTCATGAGCCATTCTTTGTTTGCTTTTTTCCCTCAATTATTTAAGAATGTGAAAACAATTCTTAGTTCAAGGGCCATGTACAGGCAGCCGGCTAGATTTGGGCTGTAGTTTCCTGACCTCTGCTTTAGATGACTGGATGTGATCATGTCCGATCAGGGGGACCGGTGAGGGCTGAAATCTGGCAGTCATTTATGAAGCCATGTGCCCTGGCATGCGACTGGGGCTGTGTCTGCTTGGAGAAAGAGGCATCCTTTTTTCATTAGTACGAAGGTGCCACCCAAATTCCCTTCCTTCCCATTGTCTTGGTCTGAAATCTGTCTACAGGTTAAAGTGGGTATAATAGCAGAACTAGTAATTTTTTGAATCTATTGAGATGCAGGAAAATGGCCTTAGCTGGCAGGGCCACTACTGGCCCATACCACATACTAATGTGAAATCGAGAAAGCCACCCTTTCAAGACACCTTACTCTTAGCTATCTGAATGTTTTCATAATATACCTGATTTTATTACATTAAAACACTTTACAACCATCTGCCGGATCTATATAATCTTACTAGTTATATAGATCTGTAGTGTCTAAGATGCATATGGCTCTGCCTTGAATCCATGACATAATGACACTGCTTCAACACAGAACACTCCTGCAGTACCCAGTCATGTGCTTATGGGATTTTTCTCCATTGTTTGCATTTTGAACCCAAGGATATCTTATTTTGGCAAAGTGATTTACATTTGTAAGTCTTAGTTTCTTGTCTATAACTAGTCAGTGCTTCTCAATCCTAGGGGGAACATCAGAATTAATATAATTATTATCATCATCAAAATCTAGGGCTCAAAGCTTTTTAAAATCAGAGGTAGATTCCTGAACTCTGTATACTGAGTGAGAATCTTGGGATGGGGCCCAATCATAGGTATATTTTAAAACCTTCATATTTGCTTTCTGTGCACACCCATGGTTGAAGACCACTAGTTAAGGTGACAGCAAAGTTCATTTGCTACTTATAATCTCAGTATATTTCATTCTGTTTTTTCCTCATTTCTTCATCCCTCAGCCTCCTTCCAGGGTAGTGGAAATGAGCTCTCTGACCTCATCTCCCAATGTGAGCCATCTATGGTCATCAGAAGATGCTAGGGAATCCCAAGTCAGGATCCTTGGCTTTTGCCCATGGGTAAATTTATGCAGGATGTAGCTCGGACAGGAAGCTGAATACACTGTGTAAGAATTAGGTAGGCCACCTACCCTATTAGCCTTAGAGTCCTGCAGAGAAGGCCAGAGAGTGACAAAGAGAGATAGTCTAGTTGGAATCATATTAAAGGTCTACCTTGGGATTTAAAATGTGCAGCTCATCTTTTCTCTATACACTTGTGCGTTTCTGCTTTGGAATGGGCCTGTGTACCATGTTTTTATGACATGTGCTCATTTTTACAATATTCCTAGACTAGCCCGAATTGGGAAATACTATGTCTCACCAGATCACTAACCTGATTTACCACCAAAGTCATTTGGATACCTTTCAGGTAAGTGTTGAAATTGGCCCATGTCTCGGGGTCACTTGGTCTCTAGGAGTTTAGGGTATACCTCATTCAACAACTTGAATGCTATTTGAAATGTAGACTCTGTGTTTATGTAGGACCTTTCTTCTGTCAGTGTTTTATAAACAAATACCTGCTCTGCTCATTTTGCAAAATACAGAAAGAAGAAACTACCAATGTGGAACCAGAAAGACCAACAGGGCCTCTTAGGTTTTTATCTGGGTTACCATAATAGCATATGATTTGACTCTTTTTTTAAATGGAAGCCTCTTCATTCTACAACCGTTCTGGAATTTTTGGACTATTAATTGATGAAGGCAAAGCCATCTTACAGTAGTGTGGTCCATGAGGTCTGTGTGGCATTTAGGGCAATTTTTCTTTAAGGTAATACCACCTGTGCGAGTTCCGATACCCAGCATCTAATGGCAAGTAGCCAAGCTAATTTTTTTTAACACAATTTACCAATTGGAATTCTACAAAAGAGAGATTATATTTTTTGACTTATGAACAGCAGGTCAGACATTTCAAAGAAAATTTAGAGAGCAGTAATTTTGAAAATGTACACAGATGAATTTGAAAATAAATATTTCACTGCCTACACAGCTCTATTTAGAATACTGGCTTTGGAAATGTGTTCCAGGAGCCTCACCATTTTGCATGACACAGTGTCAGTTCATGCACAATATATTAATGCTTAATTGAAGATAATGTAACTGCAGATCAAAGGCATAATTAACGGGCTTGCAGAAACTCTTATGTAGATCAGGATTTTGACTAATAGAAGTCTGGACAAAACTGGTTTATAAAAGGATCTTGAGACCAGCTGAGGCTTCATCTGTCTGCTCAGCTGATGGTGACAACAGCTGGAGCTGCTACCAGGGTGGGTGGGTGGATAAAGGACCTCACTCACCTCCACCATTCACACCCTCCAGCCCCCCTGCTTTGAAACCAGCACTTCTTGGTGTGGCTTCTGGTTGGCCCCTGGAACTGCTGGACTGTACAGCTTTTGAATATTTCATTATATACAGTAAGGGGCTGGTTCCCATTAGTATCAGGAGATCTCTAGGACTCTGTGACCTGCAACTATAATAGGAAGCATGTGATCAGGGAGCAGGCCTTAGAATGGACGTTGGCAAACGTAGACCCATGGGCCAAATCCCAAAGCTTGTTTTTGTACTGCTGACAAGGCAAGAAGATTGTTACATTTTTTAATGGTTGGGGGGGAAAAATCAACAGAAGAATAGTATTTCATAAAGCATGAAAATTTATAAAATTCCGATTTCAGTGTCTACAAGTACAGTGTTATTGAAATACAGCCACGCTCATTTGTTTTGCTGTCTGTGGCTGCTTTCAGCAGAGTTGGGTGGCTGTGGCAGACACTACATACCTTGCACACCCTAAGGTATTTTACTCTCTGGCCTCTTATGGAAAAAGTGTCCTTACCCCTGGCTTAGAAGTTTGGGTTTGGTCTTTGGGACATCTTTGGGAGGAGGAGCTTCAGTAGCCAGAAACTTACTGAATTTGTAGAGAAAGATTGATAAAAAACAAGAAAACAGATTTTTTTGTTTAATTTTGTTTTTTTAACCAAAGTATTGGGAAAAGCAAAACAGGGCCTGGAGGGATCTGATAGAGAACAGTGTTATTGGGAGTCAAGAATACAGTATTCTCTCGAGGAGATTATCAATCTTTATTGTTATCATTGTCATCAACAAGGTCTAAGTCTCATTTTGATCTTTATTAATGTAATTATCATCATCATAGGATTCATTTGATATTAAAATTTGGTGTAAATGATACAGCAATTCTATCCAAGAGCAAGACCCCTGGGAAGTAAACATGAGAACAGACCAGAGGATTAGTGAGTCATTCATTCATCCATCTATTCACCTATCCATTCATATTAACATTTATTAACTGCCTGTTGTGTACCAGACCTACTTAGTACTGGAGTACAGAATTGAATGTTTCTTAGTTCTTATGTCAGACTTGACACTGAACAGAGGATTATAATAGGATGTAATAAATGTACTAATAGATGTAAACTTAGGGAACTGTGGGAAAATACAGGAACAGAGTGCTTGAAATGGGGCTAATACAACTGAAGAGCTGGATTTTAAAATTTTATTTACTATAAATTAATTTAAGTTTAAATAGCCATATGTGGACAATGGCTACTACTTTGGACAATGCAGATATAGAACATTTCCATCATCATAGAAAGTTCTGTTGGACAGTATGATTCTACAATGTTCTTTTGCCTTTTAAAACATTTTGTAAATATCTCCTCCTGACAAAAGATCAAAAAGTAGTCTCTTTTAATGTGGCTCCTTCGTACATCTCCAAAGTGTATTTGTCTAACTCCTTGCCACGTATTATATCTTTCTATTTCTTTTTACTGCATTGCTGCCAGTGTAAGACAATACTTCAGTAATCTCTGGGAACATCTACTGCCATTTTCTCCCTGGGGGCTTACATTTTCCCTCCAAATAAGAAAAACTCTGAAGACCTGGAAGTTTGAAGGAAAATAAGCCAAACCCCCTTCCTCACAGTAAACCACAAGACCTTTTGAAAACTGGCAATTATTTTTATTTGTGCCGACTTAAGATGGAAATAAGAACTTAAAAGAGAATTTGAAAAATACCCTGTTACCAAAAAAGCTTAAATCATTTCCTCTGAAAGTTTCTTTCCATCTAAGGTCCCACAGACCAGCCTCCTCCTTCCCTCAGTGTGAGGGGGAAGAATGTGACCTCAGTTTCCATCGATACTGCTCTTAGGGTCCCACAAGTGTCCCTGTACTTGCCTTCTCTGTCAGGGCAGAGATTGGCACACCCTGGCTTTCCTGTTGGCTTTTATAAAAGCCAAATCCTTGAACTTTGTTTCTTCTAGATGTCCATAGTTGTGCTTCTCACACCTGCCTCCCAGGTGTGAGGTTTATTGATCTTTGTTTTATTAATAGTGCTATAATGAGAATTATGTTTTCATTTAGATTAATAATAATAACAATAATTGTAGCATTAAGTTCATTGGTTCAGTATGTTGATTGGTTTGGAAAAAGCTTGGGATTGCCGTTAATCTTGAGTATTGATGAAAAATAAAGCTTGGTTGTAAGTTTCTGGTGTCAGATATACCCAAGTTCTAAAACTATCATCTGCCAGCTCTGGGATCTTGTCCAAGTTAAGCTCACTTCCGAACTTCAGAAGAGTAGAAATGTCTACCTGTCAGATTAGTTTAGTGGATTAATTTAAGAATATATGCACATACACACACACACACACACACACACACAGAATCTGGCACATAGGGCTCAAAATGTTACCTGCTCTTGTAGCTGTTGTTCTAATCACCATATTATTATTATTTTCATTCTTTTTGTTTTTTTCTCGCTATATCTCCTGGGCTAGAGTGCAATGGTATCATCGCAGCTCACTGCAGCCTCAAACTCCTGGACTCAACATACCCTCCTGCCTCAGCCTCCTGAGTAGCCAGGACTACAGGCACATGCCACCATGCCCAGCTAATTTTTTTATTTTTTGTAGAGATGGGGTCTCACTGTTGCCCAGGCTGATCTTGAACTCTTGTCCTCAAGTGATCGTCCTGCCTCAGCCTCCCAAAGTGTTAGGATTACAGGTGTGAGCCACTGCACCTGACCATCACCATATTATTATGATGTTGGTTACGGGTTATCACTTCTGAGATCCTAGGCTGGCCTGTACACAAAGAACTGGAATTTTATGCAATATTGAAATTGCACTTAGAATGGTCATAAATATGTTATTGTCTCTGGATTTTTGATACATGCCAGATGAACTGAAAATTTTACAGCCAAGCGCGCTAAGTGGATTGTTCACATCCATAGGTCTTCTGTGGAGGGCCTTACCTCTCCTGTGATGGTGCAGTTAGCTGCACCTGCTGAGAAGAAGAGACAGAGAGGTGTGACGATCATTCTCCCTGACTGACTTGCTCCTAGTTCTTCTCTCCACTTTAAGGAGGAAATTGTATAGTTTTTTGTTTGTTTGTTTGTTTGACTTTATAGTTACATATGTGCAAAGACCAGGGAGTGATCTAATTTTCCTTGTAAGTTCTACTTTTCTTGGGTCTTGATATGTTGGCAAGGGAAGCATGGATTATAAAATTGTCTTTTTGTGAGGCCTAGTTAGAGTTGACTTGCTTCTCTTGGGAACTGAGTAATTTGTGACTCTTCATTGCCCTGTTATTTTTTCCCCCCGAGGGTGGTTCTCTTCACACCTGCAGGAGACTTGTTCTTTCACTTCTGTATTATCACATTATTTACTGCATTTATGAAAAAAGGGGCAAATGTTTTCTTACAGCCCTTGTGACAACTTTGATACAAACAGGACAATACTGTTAAGTTTAAAAAAAAAAAAACATGGAAATGTCCAAGAAAATGTGAGAGAGAAGCTTAGGAAATGAAATTCCTTGAAAATAGGAATTTTGAGATTTATTTTATGATGGGAGGAAGGAATTGATTCCCCGTTAGAGATTGCAAACTGATGGTCCACAGGCTAGACACTGTGTTGTTTGCACATACAGAGTTTAATATTTTTTGGAGTTCATTGCACAGATTTAAAAAAATCTTGGCCAGGTGCAGTGGCTCATGCCTGTAATCCCAGCACTTTGGCAAGCTGAGGCAGGAGGATCACTTGAGGCCAGGAGTTTGAGACCAGCCTGGGGCAACATAGTGAGACCCTGTCTCTACAAAAAAATTTTAAATATTAGCTGGGTGTCATGTCACACACCTGTAGTCCCAGCTACTTGGGAGGCTGAGGCATGAGGATACCTTGAGCCCAGGAGTTTTAGGTTGCAGTGAGTTATCGTACCACCGCACTCTAGCCTGGGCAACAGAATGAGACCCTGTCTCCAAAAACAAAATGAAACAAAAGGAAACAAAACCCTGGAGATTTCTCATTAAAATTTAAAATTTCATTCTCTAAGCTTCTCTTTAAAAAAAAAATCCAAAGTTAAGCAATATACATAGCACCAGTTATCCGGAGCTGAGAAATACTGCCTCCCTCCCACCACCCCCCACCTTGCCACCGTCCCCCAGCAAGCTGTGGACTTCATCCTGCTCAGCTTGTTGCAGTCCCCTGCCTGTCTGCTATCTGTCCCTCTTCCAAGTGGCCCAAGACTTCAGGAGCAGATCTACCTCGCAGTCTCAAAGGCAGCAGTACTCTGTAACAGGCCAACTAGAGCCCAGGCATTCTGGAATTCATGATTCTTTATATCTTTGTACCCTGAGGATACTTTGATGCCTTTTTGAACTGGCTGCCCCTATGAAAATTGGGACTCAGCTTTCTTAACCAGGACTGTGTGCAGGGATGAGCCCCATGTGGTAAGGATGGGGCAGGGGGCATGTGTTCCTGCAGGAGGACAATGTGTACTAGGTCAGATGAGACATGTATTGGCCCTTATTATCAGGTTTGGATTCTCTGTTAGTTACCCCAAAACTTAGTGTCTTAAGATAACAATTTTAACACTTATTATTTTACATACTTTCTGTGAATCAGAGTTAGGGGAGTGGTTTAGCTGGGTGGTTTGGGCTCAGGAGATTGCAGTCAACATATGAGGCTGGGGCGTGACTGGGGCTAGGGAATCTGCATCCAAGATGTCTCAGTCACATGGCTGTTGGCAGGAGGCCTCAGTTCCACATGATGTAGACCTCTCTGTAGTGTGGCTTGAGAGCCCTCATGACATGGCAGCTGGCTTCTCCCAGAGTGATCCAAGTCTTTTGCGACCTAGCCTTGGAAATCATATACCATTACTGTTGCTGTATTTATTGATCACATAGACCAGCCCTGACACAGTGTTGGAAGGGACTACACAAAGCATGAAAACCGGATGGTGAGAATGAGGGCTCTCTCAGAGGCTGGGTACCGCCGATACCAACCTCCTCATTAGCCCTATTTAGAATCCCTGCATGAGTGAGCCAGTGTAATCAATTTTAATGTGTCACATCTCTCAGCTATGTTGGACAGAAAAGAGGCTCAAGGCCAACATGTGGCCCTGAGCACTGATACACTCTTAGTTCAGGCCATTGGCCACAAAGTATTGGTCGCCTCACTAAAAGACTAGACAAAAGAAGAGTTGAACTGCACCAAGATATTTGGTGAATTAGATTTCTTTCTCAAATTCTCCCAGTTCCCTCCAGCATTTCCTCCCTGAACACTAGGAGGTTTGCAGATTCTCAAAGCTGTGAGGACTTAGAAGATTATCTGAAAGTGATTTTTAAGGCAAAACAAGTAGCTTAATATTTATATCTAACTGCCTCTCTAATGTCTCAGGATTCTTGATGTTATTGGAATGATTTTGTTAGTGCCTTGCCCAGCTACATAGTTACCCTTTCAACAACTTGAATAGACTGGTTAATAAGATTCCCTGTTCAACATATGACACATTATTCAGTGGTTGCATTGGCCTAGACACTCTACCAGGGGTACCTAGGTTGAGCAGCAGAGAAAGCAGACAGGGTCCCTGACTTCATGGAGATGACGTTCTCATGGGACATTAAACTAGTAAGCAAAAAATATATCACCACATGTTGTGTGATGATGAAAGCTATAGGAAGACAAAGCTGGTTAAGGTCTGGACAATGGTGATGATATTCCCCTGATCTTCGAATAGAGAGCTTGATTCAGTGAGGGACTGAGTCTTGGAATAAAGTATCTAGGGAAGATTGTTTCAGAGGGAGGGAACAGCAAGTGTAAAAGCTCCCAGACAGAAACGAGCTGGTTGCTCCTGTACAGTTCAGGGAGGTTCCATCTGTTCCCCAGCACCTTGGTCCTCACCACTGGACTGTTCATGGTTAACTAGTAGCTTTGTTTTCTCAACCAAAGTCTTACCGCCCTCTACCAAACTACTTTTGTGTGAAACCAGATTCACATGGGAGGCACATTATGCTATGGCCAGCCTAGTGTGTATTTCCCCTTTTTCTCCCCACAAAGATTTTATAAAACTTATGTATGCAAACAGGTATTTTTGTTTGTTTCACATGAGTTGCTTTTGCATAATATAACAAGCCCATGAATTTCACATTACAGTAATTCATAGAAAGTGATAGTCATCTTGCTTAGATACCTTAGTTCTCAAATCTAGACTGCTAAATATAGTACCTTCTCAGACCCATATAAGGTGCCATAAAAAAAGAAAAATAAAGGTCAAAGTTTCCCCACCCACAAATTTGGTTATAAAAACAGCAAAGCAGGGTTTTTCTGAACTTGAATCAGTAAATTTTTAATTTAAATAGTATCCTGTTTTGACAAAGTGCTAAACCACAGAGGTCTCAGAGAGACACTATTAAAGGTTTTTCAATACCTGCTGGCATCTCTCAACAGGAAACTTTGGATGACTTTTGTTGTCAATTTGTGATACACTGACAGGGAATGCGTGCCCTTATTTGTTGCATCCAGGAAATGATCAGAATACTTCTGGTGCGGCTCAATCCTGTTTACATTAACTTTAATATGTTGTGTAACCCTTTTCCAGACAAAACCTTTATTGTTTCTTTTGTTGGATTAATTAACATTGGATTTCTGACTTTGCCAAGTGCTTATCCAGAGCAAGATAAAATATGATGTCCCATGAGTTTTATTCTCTGACCCACCCAACAAAGAACTGAGCTACCTACAACTCTTTACCTACCTTGGTGTTGTAATCTCATCAGTTGTGCAGTTCAGCTATTTGGGGCCTTCACAGTTCTTGAATGGCCTGAACTGTCCTGAAAAAATCCAAGGTACTAGCAGAGCTCTTTGTTGGAATTCAGTCCCCAGCCCTCTCTTCATCCCAGTTTGTTGCATGTTGAATAGTAAGTTGCATTTTATTGTAAAGGTGACTGCATTTTTCTTATGGGGCCTTCAGGGTAAACAGCCGTTAGTTTCCATCTGTGAACACACATGTAGCTTGTGTTTGAGTAGGGTGCCCGGTGCTTCCAGAGTCATTATTTCTCTGTAATGTTTATTCTCCATGGTTGTGCATAGATAGATTCTATGCCCCAGTGCCAGATGAAGAGGTAGCCTGTAATTCCAGCTGAATGTGTTACAGCTGAAAGTAGGCCAGAGTGGAAGCAAGAGATGGATCAAGCAAATAGCTTTTAATTTTACATAAATTGGTTTTCTACTTTGCTCTGGGGCAGAAGTTTGCAGCCCAGGGTCACGTTAGATGTCTCTCATGATTTGAAAGAGAGGCATTCCTGGAAAGTATCTGGCAAGACAGAACTTGGGAGTTCAGTCTCTACCTCTCCTTGATGGACTTGGGGAAATTGGAGATGGCGTCTCTATCGAGGGATGGCAGCCCTTATCTCTGGAGCAGCTAGAGGCGCTCTGAGATTAGAAAAGGCAACAACAATTCTAGATTCTCTGAGAATGAAATTCACATGACATTTATCAAATGTGACCCCCTCTTCACCCCCAATACATTGCCTAATAATGACCTTTGTATGTGGTGGTGTCACATAAGGGAGAATGAGAAAATTCCCTTTTAGGGGAGGCTCACAAATTTCCTTAATATGGAATTAGCTAACAGTCCTAGATACTAGATAAGTTAACTACAACTGCGCTGGGCACAATCTGAGAGAGGGCAGAGCTCTCTTTTTGCCCCTTGCCCAAGGACAAAAATGGGTAAGGTCAGTTGTCAACATGAGACACTGGTTTTAGGTTTAGAGCTACAAAAAATACAGTTGTGAAGGATTTCAATCTGATGTTTGTAGTTCCAATTTTAGGATTTTCGGCCATGTCATCCAAAGGCTTAGCCCAGGCTTTGGAAACAAAGGGCTCTTGGGCAAAATAATTAACTTCATTTTGTCTCTCCATCTATAAAACGGCCATAAATGATACCTGCCCCACAAAGACAAAATGAAAACTTGAACATAAAGCACCCAGCCAGAGACACCCAGCATGTGGCACACATTTAATGAAAGGTGCTAATAATCTTATTAGAACTTGATTGAATTGTTGTTGATGATTCTAAAATGCCAGGTGAATGTTAATATTCCTTAATAGCAAAAATCTGAAGCCATAGGATCCTACTCTTCTTCACCTTGAATTTCATAGTAACAGCAGAATAAATGAAACTTTGAAATGCCAAATAATAATGGGGCAAAGTAAAAAGGTAAGTGGAAGAAAAAAAGTAGTTATAAGCTGTTGATGAGCTGGATAGAAAGCACAATGCAGACAAAGGAGTGGATTTTGACAAGACTTTTGAGTGAAAGGAATGAACAAGCCGCTGATTGGGAATGACTATTTCATGCCCAAATCCATATATTTAAACAATGATTATTTTCAAAAATAATTTTATTTAGGAGGAAGCAAAGCCTCTAAAAAATGTTGTTAACGTTGTGTAAAGAGAGGTTAATCCATTACAAACCTATCCTATATTTTAACAGGCCTAGTCTTAGTCAGTGATTTCAGTAATATGCTTACGCAGTGGACATTTTGAAATGGGCCACCGTGAAGGAAAAGTGTATTTCCCTAGAATGCGTGGATTACAATAAAATAGTTGCTAACAGATTTTTTAAATCATTCAGTACCAGACTCTGTGAAAGTGTGATTGTCATAATTTGGCAAAGTGGAACTAGAACAAAAAACAAACTAAAATGTCAGATTCAGGAGAAAGGAGAAACTAACCCAAGAGTAAGGAATCCGTGTGGAGTTTGTTAAAAAAAAAAAAAAAAAAACAGTAAAAGAATTTTGAGTGAAAACCCATTGGACTAAGAAGTCTTACTAGTACTGCCATCATGAGACCTTGAGGGGGATTTCTCTTTTTTTTTTTTTTTTAAGAGGGTGAAAATGTCATGAAGCAATTTCCATGGCTTGGTGAATAGAAGACACTGTTGAATTTCAAGGCGATGTTGCAAGCATACTCTTACAAGAAATTGTAAATTTGGGTGATCCAAAGAAAAGTGCACAGGTGATTAATCGAGGCCTAGTGAATGATGCGTTGTTGGGACAGGCCGAGTATAACTGAGGTTGACTTGGGGAATCCCTCCCAGAATGGCATCATACAAACCAAGAGTTGCAACTGCCATCATGTGCTTTGTAATTTGGTGTTTCCCTCATGCTGTGCTTTTCAAGGTTGATTGGAAGTGTTACTTTGACTCCTTCCTAATCTCCTGTGGAAGGAGGTACCTGTATTAGTCAGGACCTTTCCCCATGCAAATGTCAAAACCTAGCTCAGACTGGCGAGTGATGGGGGGAGGAGGGGGAGAGTATGTAAACTCTCAGAGCTTGAAAGTTCAAGGGTTAGCCACAGCTGGAACCGGGCACTCAGATAATGTCATCAGGAATTGGTCTCACTGCTTTGTTCTGTTCTGCTTTCTTTTCCTGTTGGCTCCATTCTTTGTCAGGTTCTCCCCTTGCTGAGGCTAGAGGGCTTCGGAGAGTCCCAGATTCACATAATTTGAGTTTAGCAACTGCTGTAGAAAAGAGAGTATGTCTTGCTCAGTAATTCCAACAAAAGTCCCTGAATTGATTCAGTTGAATGACTTGGGTCGGGTATCTACCTGACCCAATCACGGTGGTTTAGGGGAGGGGAATATGCTGGTTGGCGGGACCAAGCCTCATGCCCACCCCTGCGACCCCCTGGATGAAGTTGGCTCCCCTGAAACCACATAGATCCAAGAATAGGTAAGGAATAAGTTGTTGTACCTCAGTTTTCCTTTTAGAAGATGGAGGATTAGGTGCTATATTGACATTTTACCCCTTACCTTAAAGAGGGTGAGGCATACCATATTGTTAGACATATTATTCAGCCCAGTTTGCTGGTTTAGCAGAAAAACCATTTTCTTAAGAGCTGGACGACTTGACATTTAATCCCAGTGCTACAACTAACTGCCTGTAAAACTTGATAAAGCAGTATAAATAAATTTCTTAGGACTCAGTTCCTCCGTAAGAAACCAGAGAAGTTTGGTCTAGAATACTTCCGCAGTCTCTTCTTACTGGAAAAAGTCTATATTTCAGAATTACAACTCATCTTTGCAGTGGCTTTCATATTACACCCATTTCATAAACTGGTATGTTCTAGACTATCAGCACTCTCTGTTCTGTGTCTGCAGTGTCCAGTGTGGTAGTTACTAGTCACATTGACTATTGAGCATTTCAAATGTGGCTAATATGATAAAGGAACTGAATTTTTTATTTAAGTATAATTAAACTTAAATAGCCACTTGTGACTAGTATCTACACTATTAGACAACTCAGCTCTGGATTAATGACCAAATAGGGATACAGAGAGTTTTAGATAAGTGTAATGTGAGTGACCCTGGAAGATGACTTAAATCTTCATGTCTAGTGCCTTTGGTGAATAATACCTAGGTGTATTTTTCATTCATAATTTGTAGTTAAAAATCTCTGCTCATTCCAAAAAATACAGAAGGATTACTGTGTCCCTGTGTATCCCCCAATGAAAACAAAGTTTTAAGTGTTGGAGGAGGCTGATTTTAGTTTTGTAGTTCCTCATGGGCCTTCCCTGTCTGGTGGTGTGAAGCAGTGGAAAGAATGCTTAATTACGAGTCACAGGTTTTAGGGTTCTGGTCTCGTTTCTGCCCGTAACTCTTAGATGTGTGACCTTTTGCTCTTCATTTCTCCTTCTGGGCGTCAGTTTTCCCATCTGGAAAATGGGTGGGATTGAGATGATGTGTAACTCTCTTCCAGATCAAAGTTGCTGTGATTCTATGTCTTTTTCTTCGTCCTCATGACCAGAATGGTGGCTGAGAGATTCTCTTTGTGTAGTCTCTGAGCATAAGTACTGGCAATTAAAAGAACTGGGGAGATGCCTTGGACCATTTCAACATTTGAAGTGTGGAGTGCTAGCACACTGTTCAAGTTCCCACTGGAGCTGGGCGTGGTGGCTCATGCCTGTAGTCGCAGCTACTCGGGAGGCTGAGGCAAGAGGATCCCTTGAGCCCGGGAGTTTGAGGTTGCAGTGAGCTACGATGATGCCACTGCGCTGCAGCCTGGGTGACAGAGCGAGACCCTGTCTCAAAAAAAAAAAAACAAAAAAACTCCACTGGATCTGAAGGAACCTGAGGAAATATTTTTTAGTGTTGCAATCCAAGATAAATCCAGAAGAAAATGCAGAACAGTTAGCAAGAAACAGTGTATACTTAATTTAAAAAAAAAGAATGAGTTTAGTCTGAAGTTGCCTCACTGTGCTACTCCCAGAGTTGAAATTCCTGCAGAGGTAAAGGCTTAAGAGAAAGTGTCGGCAGAACAGGCCAAAGTGAAGAATGTTGGGTAAGAGACAAAGGGAAAGACTTGTATCTGAAGTGAGCTTGGGAAATTGGTTCATGGAGGAAAATCTTAGCTACTACTGCTTGCTAAGCCTGAAGAGGGAGGTTCAGAGATGACTTTCTTGGTACTCAGGGAAGTTAGGGTTAAGGAAGGATGTTTGGAGTGACTTCATCTGTAGAAGGTTGGAAATTGAAGGAGATGAATCATAAATGAAGAGAAAGAGGAAGGAGAGAACATTGGCCAGATTTGCAAGAGCAGGTAGGAGGATTTGAAGCGTTCCAAAGGACAGTGTGGTAGGATGTGTCAAGCCAGTACAGAGGGAGAAAGGCATCAGCCGGGGCTGAATCGAAACAAGATGTTTATTTGGTGATTTAATTTTGATGCTCAGTAGTACATGCGATAATTGTGTTGTTACCGTGTGATAATGCGACGGAGTTAAACATTTATTGATGTGGTCATGCTAGTGAATTCCCATTGTAAATAATAGCTCCTATACCCTGTCTCCGTAGGATTGCTCAGGCACAGTTGCATCTTGTAGCTTTATTTTTATTTTTTAACTGGCTATCTTTATGTATGGGAACAGTCATCTCCAGAGATTCATTTTCATTTCAAAAAACTTCTAAAGGTGTTAATTGCATTTTTCAAAAGTCTTATGTAATTATTTAAAATTACTCTACCGGCACTATAAATCAGAACTTTTCCCATTATATAGCCAAGGAACATTTATGACCTGTTTAGACAGTTTTGATTTATAGGTTTAGGAAACAAGAATATAGAAACCATTGCCAGGTTTTAATTTGGAAATTTCTTTAGCCACGTCTGTTTCTGCAGAAAAGAGAAACAGGAAGCTGGTAGGAGAGGTGATCGGAGAGGTATGGTCCATGCTAGTGAGACACAAGAAAAAGGGGCCCAAGACCTGATTTCTCGGACCTGCTCTGAAATGAGCAAGGGTGTGTCTTGCACATGTTGTTGATTCTTTCCAGGCATTTTTTTTAAATGCTGGTTCCATGTAGCAGGTGCCTAACTCTGAGTGAGTTATTTAAGTTTCTAGATCTGTTTCCTCATCTATAAAATGTAGAATAAAAATAGTATCTTCACAGGGTTGTGGCAAAGATTAAGTAAGCTCACTCATTTATGCATTCAAAAACATTTGTTTATCAAGTCCCTACTGAGAGTCAGGCACCGTGTTGGGCGCTGAGTGAAGGTGGCAGGAAGAGGCAGGGCCTGCCTTCTCTTGGTACAGGCAGTAGGTGGGAATAAGCCCAGGTCTAGGGCAGATGATGAGTGGAAAGTAAGCCATGGCATGAAGCAAGTCTTGGTAATTGTCAAACAAGAACAATAGCACTCCAGTTTAGATGTTGTGAAACATTGGAACGCACACATTTAGCAAACTGATCACAATATATCTCAGATGAATATGATCCAAAGATTTTAGAGATGACAGAAATTTTAAGTGTCAAGGGATGAGGAAGAGTTAATATTCTGAAATGAAGAATTAAGATTTTTTTTTCCAAAGGTCTCAGCAGGCTCAAATTCTGGATCTAAATGAAAAAGATTTTTTAACGGGAATGAATGCAGAGCCCATATCACTGTACTAGTGAAGAGGGAAGAGCTCCAACCTTGCAGCAGTTCATGTGACGATTAGTTAGCGCATGATTGTAAAATCAGTAGGAGCCAATTGGGGCCTGGTAGGGGGCAGAGGCACCAAGCACTTCAGGCTGCAGTAAGAGAATGATGAGGAACTGGGCTACTGTCCTCCTCTGGACTAGGAAGCTGGCACCTGGCCCGCCATGCTCCTTTCTGGGCACTCCGGTTGAAGACGCTCCAGGGCAAACCAGAGCGAGTGGCCTTGCATGTCACATACCAAATGCTAGCCACGAGTTTTAAACAAAACCAGAACCTATTTAGGGCTTCAGCGGGGAGGGGCCAAACCCAAGCCTGTGTTGGTGTGATGGGAAAGGGCAGAGTTGTTATCGTACAGGAGTTTAACAGCATCCACTGCAGGGATGAACTTGATCCCTAAGTTGCAGTTCACAGAATCCAAGTAACAAAAAAGAAACAGAGGTCATGCCAGCCCTAGGTCTTCTGCTTCAGAGGAGAAGAGTTAAAGGTGTCACTATTTGTGACTGTTTGGTGGCCCCAGTGCAGGGTGGGCTGTGGCTTTCCTATAGGTCTTCCCTCACCTTTCTCTTTCTTAGGCTGTATCATTGAAGAGCCTCCAGAGGCAAAGCCAGGTGGGGAGGAAACGCCTTGGGCAATGTAAATCTAGTTTCAGGATGTCCTGCTACTGGCAGCAGCTTAGTAAATTGCTTTTCCCACCCTTCCAGTTAAACGTCCATTCAAAAGGATTGTTTTCATAGGATAAAATTAGCCAAATGAAAGATAGATGATTTTTTAAAAATCTGGATAGCTATCTACCTTTAGTAGGTACAGTTGTGCCAGACTAAGTCATTCAGGTTTATTCACAGCCATAAAATCTTGTTATTTGTATAATCTCTGAATCATAGTTTGTATCCAGTTTTGTTTTTTTTTAAACTTTAAAAGAAGCTGATTATTGAGTGCTGTGTACAAATATATTTTTTGCACCTGAGGTCACTCAATCATAAAATTGTCATCAATAAGATTTTAGTCCCCAATATGGCAATATAGAAATGCCCCTCTTGTCCGGGCATGGTGGCTCACACCTGTGATCCTAACACTCTGGGAGGCTGAGGAGGGAGGGTCCCTTCAGGTCAGGAGTTCGAGACCAGCCTGAGCAAGAGCAAGACACTGTCTCTACAGAAATAGAAAAATTAGCCGGGTGTGGTGGTGCTTGCCTGTATTCCCAGCTACTCGGAGGCTGAGGCAGGAGGATCGCTTGAGTCCAGTTTGAGTTTGAGGTTGCAGTGAGCTGTGATGACGCCACTGCACTCTACCCAGGGTGACAGAGTAAGACCCTGTCTCAAAAAAAAAAAAAAAAGAAAGGAAAATGCCCCTCTCGCCATTGAATGTTCATGTTACATATAGAGATGCTCTTATTTAGCCAGGACGTAGTTACTTTCTTCTTAGCACTGTGCTATTTGTACCGCAGGTGCAGAAAGAAGAAAGAGTACAGAATTTGCCTTCCAGAGCTTGTAGTCTAGAGAAAACATGTGCGTGAAACATAAATGAAATGCAAAAGAAGGAGGGGATAATATGGGGAGAAGAAGAGAAAAGAGAAAACATGAATTTATTTGCTTATTCATTTGCCTGTAAATTCATCCCCTCTTTGTTAGGAGCCCTTACGTGCAGGGCACTCTTTGGCATTTGATGAACTCGCTGAATATTTGCTGGAATGCTGAAGTGACTGGCACAGAAAGGGAATGCTGTAGCAAGTCAAGGAAGTGGGACCACCCCAAATTTAGTGCCATAGATGGGAAGATGTTATGGGCTATGTTAGTCCTCCTGTCTTATGTGTGTGTTTGTGTGTGCGTGTGTTTCTGTTGAGGATAATTTTGTCTGATAGAGGAATACTCTTTTGTTGAGACTGGGCTCCTTTCTCCTTTACTGTGACATTCAGTTTCACTATTCTAAACAGGTCTTTAACTGTCTTTCCCCTCACTTCCCACTTAGTTAATAAGGAACAAATAAATAAAAATTAACAAGAGCCACCTTCATCCCAGGACAGCGAAGCTGCCTTAGGAGAAAGCACACTAAAATGAGACCTCATGGTTCAGAGATGGGAGCCTTGCTGTAGAACGGGAGTGACTTGTGAAAGATCAGTGGTGGTCTTGACTATGCTGGTTTTGTTAGAGTTCTGTTTCCACTCCTAGTAATCTAAAAAGGATTAGCACACAAGTTCTTGATGTTTTGGAAGTTTGCCCCTACTTGGATGTGAGTTCTCTTCAAGCTTTTATTCTACATAGTTGTATAAGAAGATATCCGTGTCTGCTGTGATATTGTTTAAATACTTTGGTGACCGAAATAGCTAATTCACGAATCCATGCTCCCAATCACTGCTTGAATGTTGGGCTTAACCCTTAACAAATTCTAGAGGCATATCAGGGATCCACTAACAAAATCTCTGGCTTGGAAGCTTAGGAATCATGCCAGGATAGGAATAAAGAATGTCAAACTCTGCTAACTTGGGGAAAAAGTATGTGTGTTTGACTCAGGCGAGGTCAAGGCTGAGAAGTCATGTTATTATGGACAGGACATACATGAAGGAGAACAGAGACCATGCTCAAAACATGAATAAGAAGAGGAAGAGATGGGTAAATTTTTGAGACAGGAAATACAGGTGAAATTGAGAAGAAAAAGAAGAAAAACTGTTTGGTCTCAAAGGAAGGGAGATAGAGCATGAATTATCAGTGCCCCAGCCATGCCAAGTCCTTCACAGTTGCTGGCGTTCTGGGTCATGCTATCTCCCATGAGAATGTTCGCACATGCTTAGATGTCCTTTTCCATCCTGCCTGACCAACTCCTTGGGGCAGAGCATTACACTTTAATCTGTAGCATCACCCGTGTCTTATTTTAGAAGTTCCCTTATCCCCATAGGCTGAGGTAGGAGGTCTTCTTCCCTGATCCCTGCCTGTTTTATATGTTTGTTTTTCAATTTCAGCAAATGCACAAGTGATGGCTGGTACCATACTATGTGCCCTGGAAGCACTAAGAGATTTCTATTCCTTAATTTGGATAGTTGGGTATGAGAAACTTGGGAAAAAAATCTTAAAATCAGCCCATTTATGTCATTAAACCACGATGCTATTTAGGTGCAAGCTGAGCGCTCTCTGGAGCCACAGTGGCTGGGACTCCACCAAAGGCTTTCCTTCCTGGAGACAGGCTCCACTGTGAGATAAAAGTAAGAAAATATTGTGAAAACATAGGCTACAGGTGCTATAAATTAGGTCTCATGTTGGCCAACCTACAGTTAATTTTTCTTGACACTTAGGTCAGAGACCCCTCCTTAGATTATCCAAGTGGGTCCTTGAGAGCTCGACATTTAGCAAACCACCAACTCCTTCACCACATCCAAGTGATGCCCTGGCTGGTGGGATAGCACCCCAGGAACCTGGAGATTTAAGTGGGGCTGCCATTTTGCCTCCTGGGGTTGATTCTTGGTCTCATTACCTTGGATTTGAAAAACAAAACAGCCAAATGTCTTCTTCCATTGTTAAGATTAATTGGGTGAACAAGCTGCTGGTTACTTAAATTTTGGAGTTAGGATCAACCCTACCTAAATCTGTTTCATCTCATTTAAACCTCGTGTGGGTAAAGTACTAGGATTAGTTCCTTTTTATAGATGAGGAAAACGAGGTCCATGGAGACTGGTAATTTACCAAAAGTACAGCCAGAAAATGTGCAACCATGATTAGAACCCATGGCAGTCTCTCTCCAGAGTTACCATGTTAGATTGCCTGGTGCTCAGTAATGTGTTGGAAAGGGATGGGAGGAAACAGTCTCTCCCTCCCTCCCTCTTTCATTCTGTCTTTCTCTCATTCTGTCATTCTCTTTCCCCCCACCCCTAGCAGTGGAGATGGGAGTGTGAGAAGCTTCCCATTCCCTCATTCTACCAGCCCGATTGTGGGTTGTCGGTGTGGATTCCGTAAGCAGCAAAGAGGACATCAGAAGTTTACCTTTGTATTATTTTAGGTTCCATTCATGCTAACCAATCTGGGACGCTTGGTCCCATCTGTTTTCCATGGGAGTAAGACTGGACCTACTTCTCTGTTCTCCCGAGCTCAGCGCTAGTCCCAGCCTGGTCTCCAGTTTAGCACAGGGTATAAAAACTGTGTTTTGGAGTCATTCAAGTCCCAGCTATCCCCTTACTAGCTCTGAGTTGTTGGTTAAGTATTTTAAGCTCTCAGAGCCTCAGTTTATGTATCTGTTAAGTGGGCACAATAATGCCTATTTGATAGGGTTGTCTGGAGGATTAGGAGCGATTATGGGAAGTGTCAAGCCCATCACATGCTCCCGTAAGTATTGCTGTATTTCTCAGCCATCCTGTTACCAGGCACCAGCCCTTGCCTCACTTTCCCTTTCTTTGTCAAACCCTGTGCCCAAGTCCCAGTACCTGCCCTCCCAATTTGTGACTGGTGACCCCTTTACAGGATTTCTGACACCTCCTTGTTCATGACTGGCTTAACTATTGCCTCAAAGTCTCCTGGGCTCTATAACCAGTGAATGAAGAGGCTCCCTAATGCAGGAGACTGAGCCCTGGAGAAGAGAGTCGTAGCCCAGGTCTTCCATTCACCAGCCAAGTGACCTCAGATGACTCCCCTAACAGCGACCAACATAGGAGAGTTTGCTAGGGCAGATGCTTGTGCCCCGGCTGTTTGCCACACCTTGAATCTGAGAGGCAGATAATTGTTCCCACTTTACAGATGAGGAAATGCAGACAAAATGAACTTTTATAACTCACTTACTTTGCTAATGAGTAGCAAATATCGGATTCAAACTCACATGGCTGCTGCGCCAATCTCCAGGTAAATGTCTTTGTGTGCAGTGGAGTTAATAAGATTCCTATTTCATAGGTTGTCATGGGAATGATGAGATAGTATAGGGCAGGGCTGTGCAACTTCAGAAGGATGGCAGAAGTATTGCTGTTGCTGCTGTTAAACTCTTAATATACGGCCCCAGCCAGGAAGAGGTCAGGATTAGCATGAAGTGGAGAGAAGGGTTTGAGCACAAAAGAAAGTTGGAGAGAAGAACAAGTTAGTCGTGCAGCGAATGGATGAAAAAGGGTGTCAGAGAACAGTTAGCCACAGAGCTCCCTGATTTCAAAGGGCTGGCCTGTTGGGTTGTGACATTACATAGATGTGTTCTGACCCATCTCAAAAATTGGACATCACTGAATTTAATTAAGATCAATTAGACGTTCCTCCTATTGTTCAAACACAATGCCTTATTTGTTTGAAAAGAGGGAAGTTCTATATGACCTGAAAGCTTCCTGCTTCATCTACTGCTTTTCCTCGTGAGGAATGAAATGCCATTTGAAATAATAAAAAATAAATAATTGGCCTGCAGGCTGGACTACATTTCCGTATGTGTTTTCTCAAAATGTTATTAGACTTCAAAAGGGGTCTAATGTCTCTGTGATATTATTTCTTCCAAGTGTCCCTTGCAACCAACCTACATCTTAACTGTGGCTTCAACCTGAGATGGAAAAGAAATCCCCCCTCGTAGCCACCTGATGCAGCAAACTGGCCACTGTCGTTTCTTCTTTCCAACGTGAAACTGACAGAAGCAGGCCAATGGCTTGGGAGGTTGGGCCAAGTATTCAGAAACCTTTTTGGTGGAAGCAGGCATGGTTGAAAATAAAGAACTGAGATGGTTAAAGAAGAGAAGAAAAAAAAATCATAAGCAAACGGGACATAAATAATGTTTGGAAGTCAGGTCATTTTAGAGGCTTTATCTGACATCTTAACTAAATCCACCAAGTGTTAAAGCATGTATGTGACTTACTCTATGGACCACATGTTGTCGATGTTTCACAGCATTTATGACCTTGAGAAGATCCCAATAAGGGCTTTGGGTTGTTTCCTAAAAAGTATTTTTTATTCTTGCTCCCTGATTTACTGTTGACATGGTGGTGTTCAAGATTCCTGAGCTCTAAAATCCTGCTTATACTTTTTAACCGTATTTCTGGTGGTTTTATTAACTGTAAGCAGAAAAACCTGGAGATTAGTCCTTTGCTAGTGTAAAATGTGTAACCGGTACATGATAAGCAGTTGCTAATGACAGTTGTTTTTGTTGTTGTTAAAGAAACCATAGAGAGTCTCTCATCCATCTTTCTCTTTGTGCAGGTGACATATGTAGGCTCAGAGAGGTGAAGTGACTTGCCCACAATCACACTGTTCATTCATGACAAAGTTGCTTCTACAACTCTAAGTCATAGCTAGTACTCCTGCACAATCTCAGGGTTAAAACAGACTGTTTGAGGCCACTTTGGACGGGAAAAGATCTGCCTACCCCTTTACTG
Source organism: Daubentonia madagascariensis (assembly GCA_023783475.1). Lineage (NCBI taxonomy): Eukaryota > Metazoa > Chordata > Mammalia > Primates > Daubentoniidae > Daubentonia > Daubentonia madagascariensis. The sequence continues at coordinate 44,471,196 of JAKFHU010001953.1, read as the reverse complement.
GCCTGTTGGATGAGTCCCAGTACTTGGAACAGTTTGGAAACTACATGAGCCTTCAAAGAGTAGGAAGTGGAGACCTAGGATTGCTCACCTGGATGCCTGTCTCAGGTGCCGTTCCTGGGTTCTTACACACATCCTCTCTTCTCAGCCTCCCTGTCCCACCTCCTGCTCCCAAGAACTGGCCTCGTAACTTTTTCTAGAAAAGAAGATCAATCTTTGTACTTTTATGTAGTCACTCTTAAAGGTAGAGTGAGTGTGTGTGTGTGTGTGTGTGTGTGTATGTGTAACTGGCGATTATTAAGGAAAGAAAAGCAAGCCGTAGAGAGCTATAGGGCCCCAGAAAATGTTTTCTGTGTAGCAGTTTCTGTGCCACACAGTGTGGAAGGCAATTATCTTTGGAGGGGATTCCACAGTCCTGTGCAGACTTCCCCGGTGTAAGATTTATTGTCGGCTGGATTGGGTGTTCTTTATAAGAGCATTTACTCGGCATCTAAAGCGCTGTCAAGAGTGCTACTTCCTGAATGCTTTTGAGGTTGCAACTGCTAAGCTTCATTTTCCCGTCTTGGAGATATATTTTTGAAATGGTATGCAGGGATTTGTACAGGCCTCGTGCTTCCCATTGACACTGACAGGAGTTGCACTGTTAAACCCCAGCGTGCTGCTGCAGAAATTTACCCCCTAAAGCCCAGAGCCCTCCTTCAGCCGGGAGTCTGGCCCACACGTGCTGGAGGGTTCTTGTAGCAGGGAGAGGGCCTGGGAGCGCATCCCATTGTTTTGTGGAAGTCATGCCAGCTAATCAATCTCAAAGTTAACTGTTTTCTTACTTAAACAAAGGATGGGCAAGAGCTCTTCCTTTGCTGCTGCTTTTTTCTTTTCTCCTCCCTTTTTATGGATCTTATGAATGCTAGAAGAAAACTTGAACTGCGAGTCAGCTAAATATACTGTATCATGAAACCTTAGGGACCACTGAAATGGGAACAGTGGCCCATTATTGCTAAGAAGGTGTTTTATTGAAAATGCGCCGACATGCTCTCCCCAGAGAGTGAGCAAAAGAAGGCAAGATGCCCGACACTAATACAGGTTGTTCTCTTAGGCGAGCTAAAATATAGAGTTTGGCACTCTCGTGCTGTGAGTGAGCAGGCAATAGAATAGACGAATGTGCGTTTTTACATTAAAAGTACCATATTTCACTAGGGGCACCCCTCCCCCCCGGTTTTGTTTAAATGTCTTAATTTATATATTCCAGTTAATAGTTCATTACGTGTCCTTTCTCTGTCTGGCTTTTAAAAGTTGTCTTTTGAATAAGTGAAGGTAGTCAAAATTTCCTAATCCTGGCAAGCTTACCAGCAGAGGGCAGGCGTAAAGAAGGTTTTGACACAAGGGTGTGTCAACCTAGGGTCAGAGGAGGGTGGCGTTGTATGGGAGGAAGATCGGTGAGCATTGTTCAGGAGAGGGCAAGGTGGAACACGCTCCCTTTGCCTCTTTGCAGGCCTGCTGCACACCACAGATCTCTGGAAAAGCTGACTATACTAAATAAAGGTGGTCAGTTGCCTTTATCTGATATTCAGTGATTTCTACATAATTAAACGTTAAAAAAAATATTAAAACGTAATTTCTTTCCCCAAGAGCCATCTTTCCTTTCCCCTTCGGTGCCCTAATTCTGGTTATGCTTAAAATCGAGGGTTTGCCTATGAGTGTGCCATAAATGCTGTCACTCTCAGCAATCACGTTTGGGGGTGGTGGCGTGATTTTTTTGCCTGATATCTGAAGGATAAAGCTCTACGGGACATGCTCTCCTGCCCCCAAATGTGTACCTTTTCAAGAATTTTGCACACTTCGGTGTAATCTGTTCTAACCTCATGGCAGAAGCAGTCCACTAATAAATTTTACATTATGTTAAAACAAGGGATTATAGTTCTATCATACATGAGAAAGAGTAATTATTATTGTCAATTAGATGCCAAGTTAGGATGCAGCTCCTTTTCTTTTCCACGTGTGATTTTGTTTACCTGTGATGTTTTTTATGTATGTCTTTACATTTAGAGTGAGGGATTTTTTTTTTTTTTTTTGGTCAGTGTTTTCTATAGTTCATGTATGCATGATATTCAGAAGTCACCTGAATGTTGTCATTCACACCATGTATATAAAAATTAACCAGATACACTGGCATTATAAAATGTTGCATGAAGTGAAAATGCAAGTGGCAATTTGGAGGATGTTGTAAAGAGGAATTTAAACTCCTGTGGAACAGGGAGTACTCTCAGTCTTTTCCTTTGGCCAAACTAGCAGGCATAGAAGAAAAACAACATAATTAGCTTCATTGTCAACATAGACATAACAGGGACATAAACAATATTGATATGGAGCTAACTGCTTTAGCTCCCTGTAGATGGATGATGTATTAATTTATATATTTTAGTAAAAGCACTGTTTAAATCAAGATGGAACAGTGGTTCCTTGGAGACAAATGCCTAAATCTCAGGAATGGGACATTGCTGTTGCATTTTAGTAACCGTAATTGGCTGCTCCGTTGGCGGTCTTTGGAGAACTACTGAAAGCAGCCCTCCTTCTGGAGAGGTGAGCTTCCCTGGGCAGGCCATCAAGCACAGGATTGGGGTAAGGGGCCTGCATTTTGTATTCTTGTTGCTTCAGCTTTTTCTCTCTAGCAATAGAATTGGTTGGTTGAATCTCTCTGTCATTTCAGAATATGTCCTGGATAGTCCACTAAATTAATTGGAAAAGGGAAAGGAAATAGGTGTTGTTTCTAATTGAATTAAGGTTTTGGCCTCTCATTATGCAGTTGATTTTTCAACCCATCCTCAGGGTCCTTTCTCGAGTTATTTCCAAGCAGCTTCTGGCAAAGCAGGCCCTCAGTTGGAGCTGAGGACCACGTGGGCCGGGGACCATTGCTGTGTCTGCTTCACTGCTGGGCCATTCATCAGTGTGTGGGAATAATGTCCTGACGAGATGCTCCTCCTGACTCTTGGTTTAATACATCTTATCTCTACTCTCAGCTCTGAACGGGCAGTGAGACCTTTCACTTTCTTCTGTATTCAAGGCTAAGGCTCAGCAGAACCAAATATAATACATGATTTTAGTCCCAGGTGTGTTATTTGGTGGTTAGAATTTGGTGTGGGATCATAGTAATCTGTTCTTAAATGCACAGCCAGCTGCACAATGGACTCATTTAGCAACTGACAGGTTTCTTAATATGTGGTGTTTGAACAAGAGCTGTATCTGTTGTGGGTGTTAGGATGTGGGCATCAAAAATATTTTTAAGTATGGTGTTTAGCATTTCCTTCACTCTTCCTTAAACATTAGCTTTCTCCTCCCCCCCCTCCCCATATTCATTTTATATTATCATGACCTCTCTTTTTCTATAATTATCCATATCTACTTCCCCCTGTGGGCCTATGGTGCTGGGTCTCTTTGATTCTTGGGAGAAAAAATGTCACTTTACCTTTCCAAACCTCAATTTCCTCCTCTGTAAAAAATGGGGATTGAAATTTTTGTTCAAGTTATGACAACTACATGAGACTCTGTCATGTTAAGACAACGACATGAGTAGCCCCACAACCCTAATTCTTTTTCCTTTTTTTTTTTTTTGGCCTTCCTGACCTAGCCTTTCCAAAATGACTTGGCACTCATGTTAAAGAATAAATGGCTTTGACTAATTCTTCTCAGTTACTATAGGTTTTACATTTTATATTGTCCTCCAACCATGTAATGTTCCAGTTCTTACTGAATCCCAGGCACATTGCAAGTACACACAGGACCACATGAGGGGATCATGAGAGTTCAGAATTAACCAAAATGTCCTGGACATATGCAGTTTATCCAGGTTTATCACTAATGGTACATTTCCTTGCCTGGAAGTAGTCTCTGAGTCACCATGTCATCTGTCTGTTTGGGGAGAGGGCAGGATGGGCTCCAGGTGGCTTCTGAGTTAGTGTGCTAAGCCATTTCCCTCTCCCTATTGTCACCTCCCCCTTATCCAAACCATCAGCCTTTAAACACCACTTCCCCACGGGGCCTTCCCAGACTTCTGTTCCTAGTGATCTCCTTCTCTGTGGTCCCATGGTGCTTACAGCCACCACCATGCAATTTAGTACTTGAGTAACCACCGCATTGCATCACTCTCTAATTATTTTGTGTAAGGCTTGTCTCCACAGCTGGGTCATAAGCGTCTGTAGTGTTTTTTGTTTGTTTGCTTGTTTGTTTATTGTTTGTTTTGATGCTCCTGGAGACTATTCGCTGATAAACACTGATCAGCAAAGAAGTTAGCCCAACTTGTAAAAGCATGCATGAGTTTTATGGATGCTTCATAAGAAACTTAGCTTTAAAAAAAACCCAAATTATTTATTCAAAGTAACCCCAATTTTGTTCACAAACATAAAATCTCAAATTAGTTTTAATAGTTTGAAAAAAAATCACTTGTGTATTTTGAAATGACCGTTTCCACTTTCTCCCTGTGCATTGGTTGGAGAGGACTTCCTTTATTTTTATTTCCTGCCTTTGGGGCTCTGCCAGCCCCTCCGGAAGGAGCGTCTTGTCTCTTTAAGAGTCAGAACTGTACTAATTCAGGGGATCTTCTGGCAGATTTAAGGCCCTTCTTCCCCCCAAAAAGAAGGCCCTTGGTTCTCTATTGATATTCATGAGAGGGTGGGGGTCACATTTTTGTGACCTGAAAAAAATCCCATTAATAAATTTGTTGTCTGACACAAAACACTTTGGAATGGAGAGCGATCTGCGCTGTACCCATTTAACATCTGATCATATGTTGGTGGTCAGTTGGCAGTTTTGTCTCTTTTGCAGCCAGATTAATGAAGGAATTGTCTGCTCCCTGCTGACCTTATGGAAATTCAGGCATTTGCTTGACTGGAAATATTATCGATATGCTTTCTGGTTGGCAGTAACCTGCATTTAATACTCCTCAAATCGAAAACTACTTTCAAGTAAAACTCTTGGAATTACTGGATTAGGCTTTGTTGCCTTTTTTCCTTTTTTTTTTCCAATTGAGTGAAAATAGGTAATCACTGATGTCACTGCTCCTTGTCCCCAATATTTTGAGAAAAAGAATAAAAATCTTAGTTTCTAAATTTTTTGTCTTTTAAAAAAAAATACAGGCCAGAAAGTTTTCCTCTAAGTTTGAAGATGGTAAATGGGTGATTTCTGGAGCTGCCGAAATTGACTAGATTAACCTGGCACTTAAATCGTGGCAGTTGAGCCAACAAAGTTTAGCCTATTGGTGACTTTTTTTTTTTTTTTTAGCACTATACTACTCAGCGTTGAAGAGCAGTGACAATTTCTAATAGAGAAGGTCATCTTAAAATGCTTGTTGACAGCAGCTTTTGTTGTTGCTGTTGTTGTATAAATAAGAAAGGAATTTAAAGAATGGTTTCTTAGCAAACGTGTGGCAGATGCTTTCTTCAGCAGCTGTCGTTCTAGAGGGGAAGTAGCTTGGTTCAGCGAGGAGGCACGTTTGGTTGTTATTTATTTCAACCCCATGTCGGGTTAGTTTTCCTCTGCGCGCACAAGCACACACGGGCGAGCCGGACTCTGGAAAAGAAAGGGGTGTGGGGAGGCTTAGGCGCGGTTGAGCCATCGACGTGAAGCGAAAGTTCTCCTCCAAAGGCCGTTTTCGAGGAAAGCGCTTCTCTGCGCTGCCTTAGAGCCCCGCATCCCCTTCCGATTCTCAACAGTTGCTCGGAGCAGTCGGGTTTGCGCCGCGGGCGCCGGTCCCGCGCCTCTGCCTCTCCGGCTGCTCTGAGAGGTTAGGACAACTCTTTGTCAGTTTCCAAGATGAAACAGACACCCACTGGCAGCCCCGAGCCCCGAACCGGCCGCCCGGGGCCGGAGGGAAGGGACGCGCGCGGTGCCCGGCTGCCCAGACGTCAGCCAGAGGCGGGTCAGAGGGTTAACAGCTATTAAGTGGAGTTGCTCTCGAGACAAAAGCAGCGTTTCGGCAGAGCGTGATTTCACCTGCCGCGCGGAGGGGGCCGGGGCGCGCGGGCGCGGGGCGCGGGCCGCGGAGCCCATTGTGTGGGGCGCGGCGCGGCGCGGGGTGTTTAGAGGCGGGTTGTGATTGGTGGAGCAGGGCGGGGCGGGTGGGCGCGGCGCGGCGCGTCTTGTCAGCCCGCGAGCCGGAGCGCCCCTGCGCGCGTGCAGTCCGCCTGCACGCCGAGGCCGCCGGACCCCACGCCCGGCCCGCGCGGGCGCCCCGAGCCCGGCTCCGCGCGCCTGGCGGCTACATGGAGAGTGTCAGGTTGGTCCTCCCGATTGATCTTTGCCGTTTCGCTCTCCTTCCCCGGGCTCCGCGGGGCCAGCTTCCTGGGGCCTCACTGGGGAAGGCAGGAGCGCCGGAGGGTTCCGAAGTTGAGTCTTTTAAAAATAATAATCATCATCGCTGTTTACCAACTTGGGTAGGAGTTGCGCTTTGGAAGCCCAGGCTGGGAGGGAGTGGAGGGGTGAGAAGAAGGCGCTCCAGGCCTGTGGGTCCTGGAGGGAGACCGCCCCCCCCCTCTTGCTCTCTCGCTCGCTCGCTTTTTTTTTTTTAAATGTTCATGGGTGGGGTGTAGTTGAGAGTTGGAGGAAGTCCTGCTTGTGTGTTTCTGTCTCTCTCTCTCTCTCTCTCTTTTTTTTCGTTTGCGATTCGTTTTCTGCTGGTCTGGCCTTCACGCAGCCACTTTGGTAAAGCCCTCGCCATCACTCCGTTCGGGGGACTTATCTGGGGTGTGATTTATGTCACTTTCAGAGCGTGTGAAATATACAGGGAGCCTTCAATCGCAGTGTGGTCCGTGTGGATGTTTCTTTACTTCTGATAGTTTGTTTCTATATCTGTCTAGGCTATTTGCAGCTTAGCTGTTCAAATTCAAGGAGTTCACACACGGTAAAGGGGGAGGGGAGGAATAAAGCCCCACACCGAAGCATGCAGGCGGGCGGGCGAACGGAACACTCTGGCAGGTTGGGGATTCTAAGCCTCTGTTGCATTACGTTGCTGGTTAATTAAGGTGGTGAGCGGGGTTTGGGTTTGGACGTGCAGCCGACTGAGGAATTGCCACGGGGTACTCCCATCTGAACCGGCTCTGAGTGGAGCTAACTCAACTGTCAGAACTGCATGAAGGCGGTCAGTGGAAACCGGACTTATTTCCCCCCCTCCCCTGGTGTGGTGATGGGAAGGAGAGGACCTTTAGGAAGTGGGTGGTAAAGTTTTAGAGCAAAGTACATATAGACTCTTCCTCTTTGGTATTAACTCCTTCAAGGCCTGCCGGTTATAACTAAAATATCTAATAATTTTTGTCCAAACCAACCAAATGTTCTAATCAAGCCAATTTAAAAATGCAAATCGCCTAATTTCCATAGATTCCAACATTCTAAAAGTGACACATTTGGGGGAAAAAATTAAGCCTGATAACAGGAAATGTGAATCATACTATCAATGACTAATCTGCTTAAGAAAAAAAATAAGTTACATTTATTTTATCATTAGGAAGTCAGTGTTAAAGAAGCCAATTATTTTTAACTTTAAAGCAAGTGACATTTTTATTTTAGAAGCGGCCTGTTTTGCTTTTTTTGTTTGTTTGTTTGTTTGTAATAGATTTTCCAAGAGGAGTGAGTGTGTGCAGTCAGAGGTGGTTCATGTGGTAAAGTACTCAAGCTAGCATGTCAGTGCCAAAGACCTGGAACACGGTCACATTAAGATTCTAGTTAAGGTTTTGATGTGTTGCTGTTATTGTTGTTTAAAAGAATACAAAGCTTTCTTGACTGTTAAGACTCATCACTAAGTAAACCAAATGAAGACAGAAGAACATTCTCCTAATTGATACCCTTTGCATAAATTGAAAAAAGGTCTCTATTTTGTGTGATTCTTTGTAGCTGCCTGACACATTTCAGTGAAAAGTGTATAAAAGTGAAACCAAAATACAGACTGTCTACCCAGAGACACTGACTGACTTACTCTAGGATGGGATAGAGCTGAACTGAAGACGCATTGGGCTGACACTTGATAATCAAAGTTGATTTATTGTTCATTAGTACTGCATTAGCCCTTTCAGGCAAGACAGTTATTTGTGTAGTGGCCTGTCAAGAGTAAGACTGCAAGCACCTGTCATTTCTACGGCATGAGATAAGCAACCAAATATTAAGATGCAAATAAAAATACGTTTGACTAGGTAAAGGGCCACACAGTCATAAATTTTTTCTTAAAAAATACAGTGTGGGTCAATACCAGTCTATAAAAAAGAAATCTATTAAAGAACTACTTACAGAATGAAACTAATGGGCTTTATATTCACTTGTTTGCCTTAAGAACTTTCTTTCCTGCCCAAATGTGCAGCTTGTCTGACAAAAAGTTGGTCAGTTAAGAAAATTAGAAGCATAACATGTCAATTATTTAATCAGAGTAATTCAAGGAAGGTAGGCTGTGTTGTGTTTTTTAATAAACACATTTCATCAAATGGAACTCTAAGCATGGGTTGATTATATGAAAATGTGGTGACATCATAGCTAAGCTATGATAATGTCTACTAATAATGTCAAGTGCATTTTCTGCAACATGTTTCACTCTCGATTTTTTTTCTTCCCTCCCTGAAAGGGAGTGATCTCATGACATATAATAGAAAACAACCTAAGTGTCAAAAGAAAACAAAATTAGTGAACTTTTGTCTGCAACCATAGAAACGCAGATTAACTCATATTTTTCCAGGGATGGAATGGAAACATTCTGCATGAGGATATATAGTATATTGTCTTCTCTGAATTTTCATTTGACAGGGATTTTAGAGGCTGTGATCTTAATTAAATCTCAACTAGCTGAAATAATGCATCTAAAGGCATGCAGTCTTGCGTAACCTTGCTCAGTTGGTAAACCATAAATCATCAGAAAGCTTATGATAGGAATGGTTCGTTTGAATTTTTTTTCTTTTTGTTTGCAATTAAATGTACCTTAAAAAACAAAACCTCACCATCGCTGCCTTGCATTTGCACGTTGTCAGGAGTTGTCACTTGAGAAAGATAAACTCTTTTATGACACTGACCAGTTCTACAACTTTTCAGCCAACCTCCACACAATTGGAAGATACAGTGAAAATAAAATCCAGATTAATTAAAAGCAATGAGATTCCAGATTTGTCTTGGCTAATGTGGCAGAAGTATTGTTTGAGTTACTATGTTTCTGAGACAATCAGGAGAGAATGTTGTGACCAGCTTTCAGTTTATACTAAAATTTGAATTGGCAAAAACGAAGGTTGGAGAAATTTATTCTATTATGTGGTTTAGTTGTGAATGACCATCACTAAAGAGAACCTTAAAACCACGTTCTTTGTGACTGGGAAAATATAATGGTCAGTTAGAATCCACTTCACGTAGTTCATTGTGATTTATAAACAAGGGATAATGCAGCAACAGTTGACCAGAGAAGGTTAGAGTAAATAAATACATAAATTGTGCTTTTTGTGTGTGTTACATGTTAAAATGTGCATTTGATGGCAAGGGGTTATAATCATTAAATAGCTTTATTAACTGTCCAGGTTTTATAAATTGTAGTGCTTGGAAATACTGGATTATTTGCTTTTAGTGCCTTTTAAGCAGATATTTTTAATTCCTGTGATTTGGGGTTTATATATATATATGCTTCAGTACAAGTAGCTACCTACATATAAAAATTGAGAATGTTACTTTGTGATAGCTTGATTTCATATATCTTTGTACATAATATTTCCTGTAAGGCTAGGAGTTAAACATTGCTGATGAGCTATAGATCTCTTGGGGCAAAGGAGTATAGCTTTATGTGTACCTGTATGGCTAGATTTGGGGGTAGTCTTAACTCTGTAAGCTAAATTTGATGTTTAGAGAAAGGTTTGTTTTCTTGGAAGCAGCATATTTATGGACACTTGTTTTAGTCATTTCAGAGCGTGCACTACTTTTTTCCCCCCCTCTTAAATGGCATTCTGCATTCAGCTTTATTTTCTTTCATTTAAAGAAGAACACTCAGGTACCTCTTAGCTAAACAATGCTCTGCAGATTATGGGGACTTGCATTATCTGAGAAGAGCTAACCTGGGCCTCCACTTTTAGATTGTAGGAATAATCTTCTCTGAGTCCCTCTTCTAACCTGGCAGTTGTTTTGAGGAGAAATTAATTTAGAATGGGAAAAATGAATACTGAACACATGCATTGTGCCTCATTTTCAAATCCAGTTAAAAGCAACTAATCAATGAAGATGCAGGCTAAATGTTAGGGTGAGCTTTTTAGAATACCTTGGTATCATGTTTTAATTTCTAAGCTTTATCTTGCCCTTAAATCTGAAACATCATTGTTCAAATAACTGAGAACAAGGTAAATCAACAACATCAAAAAGGTCGGCTTCTGTGATTTCTCAAGGGCTTGTTATTTTGTACTTCCCAATTCTATTTGATGTCTTGACAAAACAAGATGACACAGGGGAGAATACATTAAATTTTGATTTTTTTCATCTAACCTGTTACAGTTGTGGCAGCTTAATTTCTTTTACTTTTTCCTGAAGATGGCTTTTTGTACAATTACTCTAATTGTCACACCACTTCATGAGGCGGGTCTTCACGGGTTTCCCATTTGCCTTGATTTTACTAGGCATTTTTGAACATATTTTGACCTCTAACATGTAGGAAGCTTTTGATTGGGCTTTGTCTTCATTAGAGATAAATCAGTGAATGGCGAGATTGTCAAAGAAGCAACTGATGTTTCCTCATTAGAATCTCGTTTGCACCCCTGAGCCTAACTGTGATGTATAAGGTGAAGGTGTTGGAAATAGGCCTGAGAAACTGCACAGTGTAAGAAACTTAAAGTTGTAATTCTTTTTAAAAAAGTGTTTGCACCCTAAGTAAGGCCTTATAAAACTTTGGAACGATCTCATTTTGGCCTATCTATATGTCTAAATTCAATTCTAGTCCTTCCCCCCTCAATAATACGGAAAAAAAAAATACATATTTGCAGTTAAGCTCCCTATGAAATTTTCTATGCTGGTTAAAGTATGAAGAAAGCAGAACTATAAATTTAATTCTTAGTCTTAGAGAAAAATGTTTTGGTTTTTTTTTTTTTTTTGACAAAAGCTAAACATTTTATTTTTCTTCATTTAACAGTAACCATTGACCTAAAACTGTATCTGTAAGTTACCTTTACTTGTTATAATCATACATGTTTCTCAAATAGTATTGATACAGTTGCTGTCTCTTTCATTATTTTTGAATAATACTTTAATTTAAGAGAACTTATTTAGCCAAGGCCTCTTCCTTTTTGCTTCAAGAGCTAAAGATCTGTTGATAGAATGTTCTCTGAGGTACCTTCTTGGAATAGTTCTCCCCTCCTCCTATTTGCAGCACTTAAAAACGATTTTCGTTGTTGTTAATATAAAATGTCATAGCATGTTTGATTCACATGCACTAAATTGTTTTTCATCCCACCTACAGGAGAAAGGTTGAAGAAGGAAAACGGAGGCATTTTCTTGATTTGAATAATAATAATAATAATAGTTGCTAGGTTGAAAAGATCAGTGCTTATTGGGTGATTATTTTCATGTGTATCTTCTATTGTTTCCTGTATTTAACAATCGCTAATGGGAGAAGCGATTTAATTTATGTAAACTTTACATTTTTATGCAAATGAAGCTGATATTTATTAGAGCTAAAACAATTATGCTGGCACTTAGTGGAGTAACCTTGTGTGCCTGGGAAATGTTAGAGGAGAGCAGTTGAGGTTCCACTAATACCTCTGCTGTAAACAAATAAGCATTTATGCCACTTTTTAAGATTTAAAGACAAAAGAAAAAGAATAGCTAAGAGAGCTGTGCTAGAGGTTGCTCATTAGGGTAGATAACCTGAAATAACTCCTGATTGGCAGGCAAGTCTTGGCCTTACAATTTTTTGTGAAAGAAAGATAGCCTTTCTTGATAGAATGTAATAAACAAAATGATAAAAAATGAAATGCTAATTGTGTTTTAAAGAGGTCTTTTTTCCCTAAAATTTTAATAGGTGGTTGTATTGTTACTGAGAGAACAGTTATGCTAATGACTGAGTACTTAGATGATTTTGCATTAATATAATAACCATTACCTGCCTTGATGCTTTGTACAGTATTGTGGCAAAATAGCTAAGTCTAAAAGATTATACAAAAAGCAGAATTCCATAATGAAACAGAATTATACTTTCCACATAAATAGCATGTATTTTTAATTTTTTAAATACTGAAATTTTGTGTCACAAATGTATTTTCCTTCCTTTATGATAGTTACCTTGTGTGGTACCTGGTTGGTTCTTTTTGTTTTTTTTTTTTTTTTTTCAATACCATGGTGAATAGATAGAAGCTTCTTAACTTTTCTGTTTGCTGATACATCTGTTGTATCCATTGGCTTATTAATTATGAAAGCTGTTATTTTTCACGTGGGGCCAGAGGTGATGGTGTTTAATTTTCTTTTACACAGGCTAGCTTCTATATGGTCATAAAAAATTTGGCATAGTTTTTTTTGTTTTTTTTGACACTCTAAGGCCTTCTAATTTACTTTGTTTCACTCTTGTTATTTGATTAACCAGGTGACACTGCCTAACCTGCTCAGTTATCACTCAGACACAGCCTGAAATTTAGAAGGGGGGAAGGGAAATGAGTTTCTGGGACATACATATGGTGAATGATCAGAGGTTAAAAATAGTTTCGAAATTATTAACCAGGTTAATGGGAAAAAAAACAGTATTTAAAATTTTTTATCTTCTTTTTATTATTTGTACACACAGCAATAATGAGAAGATGCTGATGTGCAAAATTTATGTGTATTTACACTGGGCGGTATTTACTTATAGTTAACTTGAATGTAAACTAAAGAGAGAGAAAAAAATGATAACCTGTTATTTTCAGTATTTATATTGTCTCATCTCCCCTCCCACCTAATTCCTTCAATTGTCTTCTAGATTAGAAATAAGTATTGTTTCTGAGTGTTTTTGGTTGTTTGTTTTTTAGATTTTTTTTTCCCTTCCTATCACCCACCTTTCCCTGATGGGCATTAAAGAAAATAATAAGGCATATTATTTTAATAGTCTTCAAGCATTCAGATGATATAGAGTCATTTTGAAGAAAAAGGAAACCGTATCAGGCAGAATTTACACAGCAGTGCATGGGCTTTTAACAGCGGTTGTTACTGCTAACGACATTTCCCCAGTTGCTGGTATTAAGGTAGCAGCAGGCCCGTACTAGCAGCGTTCCAATGGCCCAAGCACAGCTGTATTTCTGCCATTCCTGCAGGTTTGTGTGCACCTGGGATCAGCCACACCCAGTTGGTATCAGTCAACAGTGTATCATGCCGTGTGTTTTTTTTTAATTCATGATTTCCTCTTGAAACTCAACTAAGGAGTGTTAACTGTGTGTCTGTTTTTTAAATTCAGTTTTGTATGCTAGCATTCTTTAAATGTCTGCCAGAAGTTTAATTTGAATTTCTGATCCCTGAAGGCAGCTAGACAAAATCATTCTAGTTCTTCATAAATTGCCTTCTATGATTCATTGTTAACTCATAAAACATACTCATTTCTATATGCTCAAACAGTTAAGGTAGTTACAATATCGGGGATGTGATTTTTTTTTTTGCCTTATATTTAAATTGTCTTTTGAGGAAGAAATCAAGAATTAGCTTGAACTCCCAGTTAAGGCATGAGCCCTGTAGCACACAAAATATGAATGTTTTTATCTCACGGAGAGTAAGGTGATGGCATGGGATCTGAAAAAAGTTTAGTTTTTACTGAATACTTTCAAAGAGGGGCCCATAAATATCAGAGTGCTGTAGTTAAAAACTCACATGACTGTTTTAAATACTATTGATTTAAACCACTGGCTAGATTTTATGAATCAAAGTATAATTTCTAAGCTTTGGCCATATTTCTCATTGCTAAAGCACTCTCTCTTGTGTGCCTTTAGCTGCTTTCCAGACATTCAACACAGGATTAAATGATAGTAGTTACAGTGATCAATAGGTTAAGACTGCTACAATCACTCTTGCCGCTAATGACCTCAGTAGTAATGGGCAATAAAGTGTGGGCTATAATAGCCTCTCGCTGGTACTGCATGCCCTTTGATTCCTAGTATTAGTAGGGACTAGCTACATGAAAAAGTTGGACATTGGGAATTAAGGGAGTGGATATATAGGCTATAATTCTTAACTATTTAAAGCCTTGAACTCTGCTCAGATTTTTTTTTTCTTTTCTACCATGGTTTCTGGTCCATTTGAATATGTTTGTTAAAGCTTTCCATAACCTCTTTTCGTGACATGTTGGAGCAGAAACTTTGGGGAAATCTCGGTTTTATTACATATATAAATTAAGCGTGAGCCTACTTTGGAGGCCCAGAGCTAACTGGTATGAAAATGTGGTTTCAGATAGTAAAAGCAAAGTTAAGGCCATCAGGATATAATAGCCCACTTCTGATTATTCAGAGACCAATTCACCAGTTTGGAGGATTACTCAGGCTTCTTGCTTCTTTCCCTCCCTTGGCTGTGCCTGCTGCTTTAAGCATGTTATTACTCATCAGTACCTCCATCAAAATGTCCAAAAGGAGAAAGAAGGGGGGATTCGAGTTAATTGTGTTGTTCTGTAACATGACTGCAAAAAATGAATAAATGACTATGGGGAAAGGAGATTTAAACCATTGACTGTATGTAAGCATTTAAACATTATCTGTACAGGTATATGTTGTTCCTTTCCCTGATCCCCATTTTTTTATTGATAGTCGAGGGACAATGATGTTTCTCATTTAGGAAGATGCATATAATTTTACGAGAATTTTTTTAAAAACTATTTTAGGATATATATTTTTTACTTTCAAAATCAAATTTATTGAGATATAATTTGCATGGTCTAAAGTACACTCATTTTAAGTGTATAGTTGGAAGAGTTTTGACAATTGTATACATCTGCATGCCCACCACCCCAATCAAGATATAGGGCATTTCTGTCACCCCCAAAAGTTCACTTGTGTCCCTTTCTAGCGTAGCGTTTCCATAGCTCTTTTAAAAATTATGACCAGGTGATTATATCTATTATGATTTCTGTTGTAACTCTGTTAAGTCCGTGTTCATCACCAGTTTAGATTTTACACCACCCTATTCCTGTCTGTTTTCCTGTTCATCACCATCAGAAATTTGGCTCAAGAATATTTATGTTGTACATCGTCCAAGAAATGCAGAGGAAAAAAGAAACCTTAAACATGGCTCTTTTGTTTTCTTAATCAAACCTCCCTGTATGATGATGCAACTCTCAAGGAAAAGTAAACTTCTATTGTGATATGTTGGCTTTAGCAGCTCAACCCATAGTGATTGGCACCTAATACATATTTAAAAATTCAAAAAGTTTCTTCTGCATTGAGACAAAGTAGATTAATTGGAATTAATTTGTAGATGGTTAGATGTTTTGATAATGTCTTCTTGGTGTTTGCCCTAGACTGAATGCAAGTTCACTGTTCCAATCATTGGTGATATTTCGTGCTGCAAATTATCTTTTTAAAAGGATAATTTATCCATTCATATACATCTGTCCCATTTTGCATATAAAAATATTCAGACATGCCCATCTGTTTTAAATTACAGTGTATCTACATCTACACTTAAAAGGCCACTGTAATAGGAAGAATTCATGTATGACCTTCCAGAGTTGGGTTAATGAAATTTTTCGAATGTTCTGGCTAGTGTTTTCTAAACATGTGAAACTTGTGCATCAACATCCCCACACATGAAACATGCCCACAACAACAGTGGAGAACATTCGCTGTACATGAATCTGACCTTCAGGAACCATTTTTAGTTCATCAAAATTAGTGATGCTGAGAAATCGGGACATCAGTGCATAATGACTGTGAAATTAGGAATGAGAGCTAGCTATGCAAATGACAGGACAAATCATGTGAAAAAGTCAAGATAAACTGCATATTAAGACATTATGTTACATAAAATTAATACTGCATTTCTGCCTTTTGCTTACTGCTCCCCTGAAAGATTTTTTAATTCTTTTATCTTCTGATCAGCTATTGTCTGCCGGGTTTTTTTTTTAAGTGGCACACAGGCAAAGTGCAAAACATGTTATTACCTTTTATTGTAATACATGAGATGACAGCAGATCCTTTTGAAGAAAGTATATCCTTTACTGCTTCTAGCTTCTTGCTGTCACATGTTTGATTAGAAACCAAAGAAAAGTTAAGATGCTTAAATATTACTGTTAGAAGACATACAGGTTTTGTCTTTTCTTTCATTGTTTTTTTCTTTCCTTATCTTTTTATTTGGGGGGGGTAATTTTTCATGAAATAGTCTTCTTGCATTACGGGGACTGACAAAATGGTTCTCATGTAGTCTGCAAATTAAACACAAGTGCAGTGATTATTTTGAATAGCTAAATTACATTCTAGAAAGCTTGCAGAATTCATAGCATTGTCATTAGGTATCCGCTTGAATACAATTTGTGTAACCTTGGCCAAGACAGCCTGTCATTTTAATGTCAGTGTTTTATCTGAACAAGACATCATCCTTTCAGATACAGTGTGCAGGTTCCTTGCAAAGATGCCCGTGCAGAAACGTGTTAACAGTTGCAAATATGAAATGCTATCAAGTTCATCACTGTAGCTGTTTGTCACTGAAATGACATGGAAAGCGGCTTTTAATGGTATTGCACATAATATGAAAGAATTGAGACATCTGTATGCTGGGTGAATGAGGAAGGGTAAAAGGCATCATATGAAGGGTCTGTGTTTAAGTTCAGAAGGTGTGTCCAAGGTTCGGTTACCCACAAGACTATACGTTCATTGATTGTCTCTTAAAATCACTGTCAACAGAGGACGTGGGTCATGTTAGCTCCAACTGCAATGGTATTGGCTCCCACTTGTCGTCTCCTCTAAACCAGAATTCAAGTTCAGGTTAACTTTGTGCCACTCATTTTGACCAAACACCCATTCTTAGTAAGAAATTGAGATTGTTTTATCCTAACTCCAGTTAGCCTTTAAGTTTTTCCTCCTTGTCTGCTCGCAAGTCTGCCCGGAACCCCTGTCAGTGCTGCAAGGTTTTATTTTATTTCTCTTTATTTAAAATAGACTGCATAATAGATTAAATAGGATCTGTTGCTGTCTCCCCTCTGGATAGATAGGTTTTGCACGGGGAAATTGGTCAGTTCTTTAAGCAGGCTGGTGGCAGTCTGCTGCTGAACCTGGGCGGCTGCGTGCTGGTAATTTCCTGGCTTCCTATTTGTCCTTCATTAATGTTCTAGGTTCCCGTGTCAGTGGCTATGATGACACCTCAAGTTATCACTCCCCAGCAAATGCAGCAGATCCTCCAGCAACAAGTGCTGAGCCCTCAGCAGCTCCAGGTTCTCCTCCAGCAGCAGCAGGCCCTCATGCTTCAACAGGTAATTGTCTGCCTCCTCCTGCTCCTCCTCCTCCAGCCTCCCACAGACCCAGGGCCCAGCACTCCATTCAGAATTCCCTCCACCTGAGCGGCTGCTTTGCCCAGTGAAGAATGAGCAGGGCAGGGCAGGGCAGGGCAGGGCTCAGACCCGTCCCTGAATGCATCCGCAGAAGAGAGGAGTCCTGCCAAAGAGACTAGGGTTGGGGCCTGGAGAGTACCCGATGGACTGAGATTAGGGCTGTAATTGGACTTGGTAGAAATAAGATCTTTTAGGCTTACGTGGCTTTACACTCTTTTATTTGGTAAGCCCAGAGGCTTCTAAATGGTGTGAATCAAAGCAAAGCGAGGAGCATGTTGGGAGCAGGTTTAAATATGACAGCTCTGAAGTCCCTATTTCAACTCAGAAGCTTACAGATTTTTTTTTTTTTTCTAAACATGAAGAAGCATTTTGGTGTTGGCTAATTTGAAGGTGCAGCATTGATTTTACTTCTCCCCTGTATACTGATGCTGAAATGAACTTCTGGCTGTCACTGTGCCATGGGGACCTAATATTCAGACTTAACAGGCACCAGACCCAAAGAGATGAGATTCGGTACTAGGGTGGTGGGAGTTCCTGCCTGGGGTGGTGGAGACAGGGTGCAGAGGAAGCTCCCAGCACTGTGATGCACACACTGAACAGTACTCCAGAGTGCCCGGCCCTATCAGTGAGAAAGCACGCAGTGGAGACTCACCAGACTCTCTCAGCAAGGGCATTCTGGCTTTGTTGTACAATCAAAGGTCATTCCTTGCCTTATTTTAATTAGTTTGTGTAGAAAATGGTATGTTTTTCATCAGTTCATTTTGGAGATTACTTTTCAAACAATAATGCCAAGAATAGTCAGTGTGCGCTGAATTTATTGTCGAGTTTCAAACTAAAGGTCAGGCCATTACAGATAAAAGGATGCTATTTTTCAAATCACAGTTTGCGTATGGCACTGAAAGGGACAGTGGATTGGCGCTACCCTCTGTTACTTACCGTCCTCTCTTTCCTTTGTAGCAGCAGCTTCAAGAGTTTTATAAAAAACAACAGGAACAGTTGCAGCTTCAACTTTTACAACAACAACATGCTGGAAAACAGCCTAAAGAGGTACCGACAATACATATTTTACTTTCAAACCACAGATCCCAGAGGACTATCTAGTGGCTATTAAACTGTCGTTCATTTTTTAAATGATTGCACAACTGAGCTGACTCTATCGGTTCTCAGCTTTCAGACTGAGAGTTATTGTCCTGTTTTCGCTCAGCTTTTTCTGGGTTCCATTTGCTTTCTGCCACATATTTTATAACACCAGTGCACGTGTACCTGCGTGAGGGACCGTGGGCAGAGCCTTCAGGGCTACTTTTGCAAATGGGTACAACTGAGGACCCGGATGTACCTGGGGGAAGTAAAATGCTTTCAGTAAACTTTTACTTGGACCCACACTTAATTTCTTTTTCCCCAGCTCAGAGAGCTTGGGTGTGTGATGATGGCCTTTCCATTGGAAGAATAACCTCTTGTGAGGTTGGACAAACAAACAAAAAAGTTAGAACAAGATTAAACATCCCCATCTTTGTTTAACTTCTTCCTGCAAGTGATGCGTATTGTAATCGCTAAAGGCATGTATGTACCAGATAGGCAGGACGTAAAGTAAGCTTGGATTATTTGTGTTTTCTTGAGGGGGGAAAAAAAATAGTATGTTATAATAGCTTCTGTATGCACAGTGCTTTACAGTGTCCATAAGTTATTGCATTATGCCACACCACCCAGTTAGGTTGACAGCGTTAGTCGCATAAATGGTAAGGCCTGTCCAGGGACTTACCCTTTTACCTTCTGTAGGATTCTGTGTGGGTGAGGCTTGGTTGTGGGAGTATCTGTGCACATACATGTGTAATTATGACATTTTTATACCCATTCCAGAGTTATCCAATTTAACTTGCCTCCTCATATTTTTAAAGTGGACTGAAATTCTTTTTGTTTTAAGTATTCTCCTTGGGATGACACGATTTGTAATTCTGTAAGCAGTACATCGTCCACTTTCACAGCTTCTTCCTCGGCCCTAAGCAGTTGGCCACTTTCATTCTTTTGAAGGGAGTCTTACCAGGTGACTCTCCACGTCCCTGTCCCTCAAGTAAGTGAGGATGCCAGGTAGCACTGATTTTACACACTGGGAATGGACCAGGCACTCTCCCTTTGCCATCTCCTCCCTTGACACAAATTGGGTACATTTTCCGAGCCCTGAAAAGGGTTCACCCTGGGGTCCTGTTTAGCAGCCTGGATGTAAACCCCTGCAGAGTAGGGGCAGTTTTGGGGTGAAAGGGAGGAGGTGTTTTAATGAAAATGCTGACACAACCTTAAGTACAGTGGCGCACTACCGGGTGCTGCTATAATAAAAAAGGGAACAGATTAAAAAGTGTCTAAAATGTAAATCTAAAGGACTAACAGTAATTAAAATGGAAATGGCACAGGGAGGGAAGGCATGTAATTGTGAGATATCACTGTGCAGAAGGCTCTCAGCTTTGTTTTGCTGGCTGTTTTTCTAATTCAGCAGGGCTTACTCATCAGTGGCAGTTCAATGCGCGTTAATGACTCTGGGATTGCAGGCATCACTCTGGACAAAGAAATGATTATTGTGCGGTCAAAAGAAGTTCAAAGACAAGAAGGGAATTTCAGTTTTTTCCTTAGAGATCCACATTCAAGAGCATATAAATTAAGCCAAATGTTAAAAACCACAGTCTGAAAGCTGACTTCAAAGTCACAACTCTCTAATTAATGAACTGCGAGCTTCAGTTTGGACAAGTTGTGGTTTGATGCGCCCATAAATCAACATGACAGGCCTGTTTCACAGTCTCAGACAGTGCTTGTCATTGAGTCACATCAGATGTAAACACAGCAGAAAAAAGAAGGGGTATGAAGGAGGTGCAATTGATCAACAGAATTGGTAAAAACCCACTTTTGAAGCACATTATGCATGATCACAGGAAATGGTTACAGCCTCAAGAGGTTTCCCCTTCTGCTGTTGCTTTTTTGAATCAGATTTCTAACAGCCTTCAAAAGGGAGAATAAGAATTATGGAGTTTCTCCCCTGTGGCTTGCAGGCAATAACCCCCTGTTGTTATTTTGTGCTTCTTTCTTTTCAAAGGCATCAAAATTTAGTTTTTTAAAGATCTTTAACTCTATATTTGAAGACAAACAAAAAAGGGCTGCCACTGTCATTCTTATCAGTTACCAGGGACTGTGTTTCTCCTTTCTGTTGCCGCTTCTTATTAACCTCTTATTTGGTCTGCTAGACGTAGTTTGGAATGCACGTCTGCACGCTGGGAGAACATGAAAGTTCAGACGAGCTCAGAGGGCAGATAAGGAAATGTGAAGGGGAAAGTTACGCAGCAGAAAGAAGGATAAAAGTTACCTTTCCCAAATTGCCGTTGTCAGAGAGGGGCGCATCTCAGATCACAAAGGTGATGGTGGTGTCTGAGTTTGGGAAGGGAGTAGGGGTGAAAAGAGGATACTTTGCGTCTGAAAGAGGAGAACATGAGACATTGTGGTAGCATTTTAGCATCTCCAGGACACTAGATTTGCTGTGTTCCGTGCTTTGTCATCTATTTGCACGGCGGAGGTGACCCAGGAGGTACACTGCTGTGAATACCCTTAGGAGTAGGCAGACCAGTGGACGGGTCGCCTTGGATTTCACTGTGTGTTCATGTGCCAGTGGATTTGGCCAAGACCTGTTGTAACAGTGGTTAGGAGATCCTTATTTTCCTGAGGTAAGGGGCTGGTCTTCTGAAATTACCATGCAGGTGGTGGTCCTTTTGTGCTAAAATGAAATAGAGTCACATGGTAGCAATTTCATGATGTGGCCTGGTGGTTGTGATTTTAACATGGTTTGAACTTGGATATTGACAGATGGAACAAGTATGTTAATTTACTGAATCCCCAGTCATTAGTGGCTCATAATTTTGTATCATCAGGTTCCCCTCCTCCTTTTTTTTCCCCTGTTTTGATTACCTCTGCAATAAGATACTTGCTGTTTGGCTAGAATGATGTACCTTTGCTCGTACCCCACCCCCCCACCTGCCCAAAGTTGCCTGGAGATGTTTCCCTGGGAAAGTTTGGCTCCACATTGGGTTAGAGACCTAAGACCTTCCTTACAAGATAGATGCTGATAGGTGGGGAGAGGGGGATGTAGCCCCAGTGCAGCTATTGAAGTGACTGCTCGTTTAATATTTGACAGAAATGGTGTGGAAAATAGAGGGCAGAATTCATTTTTAAATCAAGCTACAAAAAAAGATCCCATCCTGTGCGGGCGAGGTAGGCTAAGTTGATTGTTTTAAAAGGCCGTTTGTCCCAGGCAGTTATGACAGTTTATGTTAGGCAGTAGGGAGTAGCCGAAGAAAGGAAAACAGACCTTTGACTGCAGCTCTAGGGAGGGGATCCAAAATGCAAGGTTTATCAGGGCATTTTAGCATTTTAACACTGACTACTGACCTGTCGAGGGGACTGCACGGAGACCTTTTTTGTATGCATTCAATTGTGAGAAGTAAACAAACGGACTCGTATCCTGTGTTTGGTAACTGGGTGGGGAGCACAGTTTGGCAACCAGTGTTGCTTTTAAATTCTTTCTTTGGACAATGGGCCTTGTATACTTTTATATCCTGGCTTTTCAAACGTGGACAGCTTTCATGAGCTTTTCCTAGGGATGGCCACAGAGACAACAGAAGAGGCATCAGTCATTTTAGATAAATACAGAATTTTTAAACATTTCATTTACAGTAAGACAGGAAACACCTCCCCAACCTTCAGCCGATCCCCCCCATTATATTCTTCTAAGAAGAGCTAATTCCCTGATCTTTTATTGTGTCAATGTTGTTTTTTCTCTTCCTTCCCTTTTTTTGTAATGGCGTGAGTTAATATCTGTTGAAGAAGTGAAAAAATCATTTTGACATGAATATAACTATCATTGGGTTTTAATGTTAATGTGATAACTTGGGAAGGGGTGAAAACAATTGGATCATTTTATGCATGCTGTTCTTAAAATGAAAACACTGGCTTTTCATTTAAATTTATTTAAATTTTTGTTGTTAGTGGTATAGAATTTGTTTTTTGGAGTGAAACTCAATTAACTTTCTCAGTGGCATGGTAGTAAGTCTGAAATTGGTTGCTAATATGAGAATGATGGTTTTTACTGTAAAATAAACGACATGGAGACCAAAAGGAAACCACCATTTTTCTCTTTCTTTGAACTTTGCCTCAGAAGGTCTTGATACACGTACCATTTTCTGGATGTATCAGATCAAGGTCATGTGTTAGGTTAAGTGAATGCAGTTGTTTGTAAAGCATAGTTATTAACAAGAACATGCAAGCTCTGAAAGGGTTGATGGTCCTCTTAGTTGCAGAAGTCTCTCTGACCTTTTGGCTAATACTCAGAGTTAGGAAAACTAATTTTGTTCTTTTCTTGAAGAATCTTTTTTTCTTTTTTGGCTACAGTTTGGGAAGAGTTAATTTTCTTTTTATAATTGTTAGCCATAACGTGGCTAAGACCTCCACCTCGATATGATTCCTAGCAGATTAAGGATATTAGACAATTTCCTTCTATTTATTGTACTCCTGCACTGTATTATCTTTCTATCACTCAGATAATTACTGAGGAAATCTACATTAATTTTTTTGGCTGGAGCAAGGCCTGCTAAACACAGGAATGATGTATTGATGTTTTACACAACAAAAGTTTTCCCCCTGTCATTGTCCAATCAACAAAAAGATATTTATCATATTGTAAAGCCCCTTCTTTTCAAGAACAAAGCAGTGGGGGGGGGGGGAGCGGGACAAGGCTCCAGACCTGGGGGTTTCTGAGACCAAAGCCAAGTTAAGGCATCTGAAGCTCAGACTGCCGTTCCTGTTAAACTCACAGTCGAGTACAATGTTGTTTGCTAAATTATGAATGTGTGTAATTAAAATCTAGTGGCTGTTTCTATGAAAGATTTACAGTGTTATTTCATCGTTTGTCATGGCTAATTAACAATATTAGATGAAGTTTTTCTTCTTCAAAGGTCTGATTTTTCCTCATTTATTTATGTCAAAAGTGATAAACAGAGTAGTTAAAAGCTTCTGCCAGTGCAGGCAGGGAGGGACACAACTTGTTCTCTTACACCTCAAAGGTTCAGGGTTCAAATCCCTTCAGACTAGAGCGATGCTGTCCTCGTTCTAGGTGTGAATAATTAAAAATTTCGAAGTGTGAAAGTTCATATCTTAACTACAAAACTCAGGCTTTTCAAACTGTAGGGAAAGCTGGCTTGATTGATAAATTATGTTTCTATGGGAGCAGGCAGTGGGAAGGCAACACACTCACCCCCACTATTCTTCAAAGGTGGTGTGTTCTGTCCCTCTTAAACCTTGACATTGAGCCCTCAACTGAGCTCTAGTGACCACTCTCAGCGTTGGATGATGACGGTGAGTTTTGAAGCGTCCATACTTTTAACCTTCCTTGGGAAGTGGCCATCTCATTTTTTTTTCTTCCTGATTTCTTACAGCAACAGCAGGTGGCTACCCAGCAGTTGGCTTTTCAGCAGCAGCTCTTACAGATGCAGCAGTTACAGCAGCAGCACCTCCTGTCTTTGCAGCGCCAAGGCCTTCTGACAATTCAGCCCGGGCAGCCTGCCCTTCCCCTTCAACCTCTTGCTCAAGGTATGCGTTGATTATACAGAAGGCACAGCTCTGTTAAGACTTTGGGAGTAGGTGGTGGGCTGGCTGTCTCTTGGCGTACTCCAGCTTGTCATTAAGGACATTGTCCATCTAAAACATGTGTGTGGAAACTTCTTTTAAAAAGCGGAGTTACCGATGGGCCCTTGTAGAAGCTGAAATGCTTTTTGATGCCAAAATGAAGTCTTAGGGTGGTCTGAAGGTTTAGCAGTAGCCGAGTGATGCCACGGTTGCACATTCTTGGAGTAAGGGAATGTACTGCTACTTTGCACTTAGAGTATTTTAATGGACTCTTCTAGCATTGCTGTTTGGAACCACAAAGGAATTTTCTTGAAGGCTTTTGTTAAGTCATTTTAAGACATATTTCATATACTTTAACTTATCCTATTTTAAATCTTAGCAATGCTTTATAAATACCATTTTTTAATATCTAGAGATAAATTCAAGTTTATTTTTCTGTAAATGATTAAAATCAATCTCTTTCTGCTACAAAAACCAAGGGTGTTTTTGGTTTGGTCCTTTCTTTTTTCCTTCTCTCTTTGCGTTCCCCTCCCTGTGGATTTTTGAGCAAGTTTAATTCTACACTCATGAGAAGAGGTTCCATTTCTATCTCCAGTTCTTCAAAAACTGGGATTCCTTGAAAAGTAACAAGAGTTCGTGGATTTAGTGAATTTCTTTTGACAAGGCACTGACTTTTGATCCCAAGGGTGTTGGACATCAGAAACAAATGGGAACTCTAGGTGTTTTTAGGGTGTCTTCTTGGTTTAAGCAGCTCTGACTTTCACATGTGTAACATTAAAGAAGATGGATTATTCAGAACTAAAAAGGAGGGAGGGAGGGAGGGAAGAAAGGAGAAAATGCCATACCTGTGTTTTGAAATACAGTCCCCCATCCCATAGATACCAGAGCAGATTTCAGTTGCCTCAAGGCCAGCAGTCAGTTAAACTCTAGTAGATCTGGATGTACGTGTATGTGTGCCTTGAAGGCTAGTAGCTCCAGCGTTGGTGTCTTGGATCCAGTGGCCTTCTGAAGAAGGTTCAAAATGTGGAACCTCCTTCCTGTTGCTTAAGGCATGGTCATTTGTTTAGCAACTGTTGGTGTAGAGAGAAGTCAGGGAGGCATGTCTGCATTTGAATCTTCTCTCCAGTCAACCACACCCAGCTTCTGCCCCTGATGAGGTTTTTTGTTTTTTGTTTTTGTTTTTAACATGGAGACCAGGGTTTTTTCCTCCTTTAACTTCTCTCTTGCCCCTCCACCCCTTTCTGCCATGGCTGCTCAACTGCTTGATACATACCCAGCATCTCCATTGCTATCAAAAAAGACTTGGTAATTGAACAATACAAGGGCAGAGAAAGAAAGGCTATACATATCTGCAAGTGCACTTTTGTGCTTGTGAAATGTTATAGCATACATTAATTACACCTTCAGGTTTATTGTTGGAAACATGGCAGGCTGTTCTGACACACCTACTGGACTCAAGCGCCAACCTCTCTCATCTTTTCCCACTGCTCCTATACTATTAAGTTTGCTCACTAAGGTTCATTGTTATAGTACATCAGTTAAGCTGTCCAAAAGAGGGCAATTGGGCAGTGACAAGACAAGCTCATGTGTAATGTGAAAGAAATGAATGTGGTGATGCATGAAGTGTAATCTCTGCAGTAACATATCAGAGACACTGGTAGGTAATTCACTAGTCATGGCATTGATTGATAGGCTTAGCAGTCTTCTATAACTATTAGCCCTTGCAACATTAGGAAGAAGCATATTTAAAATCTAAGGGGTGCTTGTATGTATGTCCAAGATGGCATAAGTGTAAATATAAATATAAATATTTCTGGAGTCAGGTTCTCACAGTAAAGTGAGCTACCAGTGTCATGTCCATCTCTCATTAATCAGGTTGGTTTTGTCTCCCCTACCCCCTCACCCAAAGTAGCCTGAGAATTCAGTCGTGTTGGACTACAACACAATTTTTTTTTATCAGAGAGATGATGGCTTAAAACTGATGTCATTATGAGGTTTAAATCAACTTTCTGCTTGCTTGAACATGGTCACCTGGGTATGGATGTACAAGGACAAAAAAAGGTTGATCAACTCTGTTTGTCTTTGAGCCAGTGATACCTGGGGTTGTAAAATTGAGTTCCGTGAACAGTAATCTGTCAACTGTCCCCACAACATACATTTTTTAAACCTGTGCCTGCATTTTCTTTTATAATGAAGGGGCCGGTTGTCCTGGAAAAAGAAATGTTGCAAGGCACAGAGGTTATCTGTTAACAATGCTGGTAATGCCACTTCATAATAAAATCACCAAGATTCTTTTACATACCTTTCCATGGTCTTGCTAAGTTAAGCTTAAATGTGTATGTCAATGTCAAAGTATAGGAATAGTTACTATCTTGAAGGCCTTTTTTCCTGAAGGTTTTATATTATGAAAAAGAGGGGTATTTTTTGTTGTTTTTGAGGTTATTGTAGGGTCTTCTCTCTGTTTTACATAATTAGCATATCTATTCCTCACCTTGGTCTCTTTAATCATCTGATCCTCCCTAGCACCAGTAATTTCATATAGAATTATTCTTTCAGTATCATTCTGACCTTTTATTTTTTAAAACTCTAGGTAGGAGAAAATTACATGCTTGGTTATGTACCTGCAAATGGATTTGTTTAACTTGGTACTATTATTCTTACTCTGCCATTTTGGAAGAAATGCATGCTTTCTTTGATACCATTTCGTCTGGTGAGTGACTAGCTTACCTTTTCTATCGTGAGATCTTCGCTGTCACAACAGCACCCTTAGGTAGATAATGTTCATTGAACTAACAGTTTAACATCACTAACAAGGTATAGCATTGATGGAGGAGAGTGATTTGACTGCCTCTCTGTTAAGTCTGATGAAAATGTTCTTAAATGTAATTATCACATTGCAACAGCTTGACCCGGGAGTACCGCTGTAGTCACTTAATGAGTTGCTGTTTTATTTACCATTTCTCCCTGTGGATGATGAAACTGATTTGCCAACCCATTGGAATAAAAGGAGAGTAGAGTAACGTTAACGGGCTCTGTAGGTATAACAAGTGGTGAAGACATTTGTCTTTGTCTTTATTTGCTGGATAAAGAGCTTACTTTTAAAAGAGCTTCAAAGTTCTTTTCTTGGAGGGAAAGTGTTAACACAGTTGTTAGAACCCTGTTCTTCTAGTCTTCCCACCTCCTATGCAACTGACCCAGAAATCAATTAGTTTGAGTTGAAAACCAGGCGGCTTGTTCTTTTCATGTGTTTACTCCCTAGAACATAAAAATAGGTGTTGACTTGTGTGGTTTTATATCAATATGCTATCATCAACAGACAAGCCCATTCACTATTGTTTCAATTGAGTAAACCGTGGGCTGAGGGTCAGCCACATTCACAGGTAATTGTTGGTGTGCAGACAACAGCGGCAAGCCTGCTCGCTACAAACCCATCCCACCTGTCACTTCGAAAGGTGTTTGAAAATAATAGCCCAGATGCAGCAAAACCGGACACGGGATTGTGTAGTGACCTTTCCCTTTTGTTTAATTTGCCTCTGAGGTTTAATTTCAGGGGACAAGTAATAATTGAATATGCCTAATAACTAAATGCTCATTTGGGACAAAATCCATCAAAATATAATTGGCATTTGATTTTTATGAAGGTAGAAGAAAACCTACTTGTCAGTCGAGGATGCATTCTAGGACTATCTGACCACTTAATGTATCCATTTGAAGCCTCCTTTATAATATATATTAATTGCAAATACTTGAGCATTTGAACATTTTCGTGGAGAACCGTTAGGAGAGACCAACTGTTTTTGTTAACGCTCCTCTCAGAGAGGCGGGGAAGGTTATTGGTCTGCTGTGCAATAATTTACTCCTCTTTGATATGCAAACGATCCACGGTGAATATAAAAAAATCCTATCAGACTCATTTCACAGTTCTTAACCACTCGGATTCTCTGGAGTCCATCGCCTCATTAGACCAGTGCTCTCCAATGCTGGCATAATTAAAATCTTTAACAGTTTAGCAAAGTAAAGATGTTTGGCTGATCACGTTGAGATGATTATCTATCCATTGTATTCTAAATGACAAAAATAAATTAAATTTAGACCTTGGCATTTTTTATTATGTGTTTCAAATGAATATAATGCACACGGCCTTCTTTTTTAATTCAATACCTTAGGTTTGGTAAGAAACATGCCTGTTTCGGCTGCTGCTATATAGTCAGAAAATGGCAGGCTTTCTAGGATAGCTGTGTTACAGTTGATTGAAACAATGAACTGCAATCCAGACATCCAATTCTAATGCAGAATTACCTTATGTACAGAAGGGTTTATGATTTCTTTTCCATGTTCTTTCAAAGGAAGCTGCAGTTGATGGTGGTTGTTGCCATTCTGTTCATGTTATGTGCTAGAATATGTATTGAGGTGGGGTTTGGAGATCCCGGGCTGTAGAGGTGTGCCACCAGGATAAAGACTAAGAGGCCTACAATAGTGAGATTGACATACTGATTGTATCTCTTCTTGGGGGAAAATATAGGTTGATGCTTACTCCTTAAAACCCATGTCCATTTTGACCCCCTAAAAAACAAGAGAGCTTTATTACTCCAAATTTATTTTACATTTTCATTTTATTCTGCAATGGTTCATTACCATTGATCTAAGAAATGACAGTAATAATAGTGTTACTTGTATAAAAAGTTATACACTTTTTCAGTAGACACATCCATCAATTAAGCATGTGGTACTAGAAACCAAAATTAATGAGGAAGATAGGTGTGTTAATGAAATAATCATAGTATAATCAATTTGACTGTTAAAAGTTGAAAAGCATTTCAGGAAGACGATATGAATTCATAATTTATGTCTAAAAGTGATTAATAAAAACTATATTTAATAACAAAGCTATTTGTCATCATTTAAGACTTAAGCACAAAAATTATTCATTTTGTGGTTCGTGTTGTCATAATAGTATAGTTGAATAAATTTATTTTGAGCCCTTCTTTGTGTCTAAAAATAAAGTATCATCTATCTACTTTTTTTCAAAAATTGAGAAACAACATTTTGGATGGATAGAAGCATACCTGTTGTTGCAAAGTAGCCATGTTTTGCATCCTTTTCATGAGTGTCTTTTATGTGTGTTGATGGCGCTTCACCTGGGTTGCTCAGTAGGAGGACACACTTGTTATTACCGTATTTGCCTTGGTTGGGAGGGGAAAAAAAACTGCACACACCAAAAAACCCCCTTAACACTAGGCTTTGTTTACTGACTCTTTGATTTAATTACTGTTTGAAGAGGACGGAATTAGCTGTTAATTGATTTAATTATCCAATTTGTTTGTTTCAGGCATGATTCCAACAGAACTGCAGCAGCTCTGGAAAGAAGTGACAAGTGCTCACACTGCAGAAGAAACCACAGGCAACAATCACAGCAGTTTGGATCTGACCACGACATGTGTCTCTTCCTCTGCACCTTCCAAGACCTCCTTAATAATGAACCCACATGCCTCTACCAATGGACAGCTCTCAGTCCACACTCCCAAAAGGGAAAGGTAGGGACAAGCCTCTGAGATGTGTCCAAAACTGTCTTGAATATGGGAGGGGTGGCGGCCTTGCCTCGCCATCTCTCAGTAATCTTTAAGTGGATCCATGTGACTTGAATGTGCATATCATTACTTAAGAATGTATTCAGTATGGTTTGGGTGTCAAGCATCTAATTATTTTCACCTTTTCAACATGGAATTAGCACTTACGTAGATCTACTCTCAGCTTAGGAACCCGGGCAGAAGTCTTGTAGTTTCTCATTGGATGTGTTGGATTTCAAGGCTTCCGGGCCTACTCTTTCTGCCAAGTGCTCACTCCATACAAGCTGAATTCCTTGGCTCTAAGCGCCTTCTAAGGGAATAGTAGTGTCTGCTGTGGGCAATTTGGAATTATGGTTTGAGAAAACATAGAACTTATGTTTCTCTACATTGCTCCCCTGGAAGGCTGGGAGCCCATCTTTTCCGTGGTTGTATCCCTGAAGCACATGGTCTTGTTCTGCGTAGACACTGAATGAAGGTCTGAAGGATGGAGAGATGGAAGGTGGTGGTGGGGGGGTCAATTGTATATATGTATACACACAAACATACACAGCACATTTTCTCCTGGGCATGGATGTATGGTAGCATTGTCTCAAATATTCCTATTTGGAGGTTAAGGCTTTATAGTTTTTAATTGCTGTGAGCTTCATGTGAATGTTAGTTGAAGCTGAGGTTGTTTTAGAGATCTGGAATATGTCATATTAGCATGGAGTTCTAAGAAAATAAAGCTGTTAGTTCATGTTATGATATCTTAGCACCCAGAAGCATTAATACTGCTGTTGAAATGCCTTTCAAAAGTAGAATATATAATGTTCCTAAAATTGAAAACTTTTTTTTTCCAGTTTACTATTTTTAAACTGTTTCCTATATAATTTCATATGCAAAGCTTCCACACACAGAAGAAAAGGAATCTTAAAAGTACTATGTGATAGTAAATGTCATTTCCATCAGGAAAAAGCAAAATCTGTATTTTGTTTTTAAATAAAACTGACTCAGTGAAAAATTCTTTAATTATTTATTTCAGTTAAGCAATTACAAATACAGTTTCATATATTTCTCAAAATATTGAGCATTAAGAAACCCACTAGTTTGATTAGATGTATATCTTTATACCAGAAAAATATTTTTTGAACATACACATACAAATACACACACACATACATATACATGTATCATGTTCAATAATAACAACTATGAGTGGTTACCAGAGACGAGGATAATATATGTTTTAACCAAAATTTGCAACTGTTCTTTTATGATCATTGTGGAATTTCTGTGGCAGACATGGGAAAACTAAAAGATTCATTCATTAGATGTGTTGGTTCATAAGAGTTTGAAGAATAGAATGGTGGACCCTAAGAATCAGTTTGGAGCCATTCGGCATAATGAGGCTTCTGTTGTTTCCGGTGAGGATAGATATGTACGTCTGGAAGCCAATCTTAGCTCTTGCTTTATAACTCTTATAATGTCTTCATTATTATTTTTTTTTTTCCAAAATAGAAAACCTGAGATAGCATTAAAGAAAAGGTTCTAGGCTGTTGTGCTTTGCTGGACTTGCTTTTGATGTCCTAAGCTTGATGCCATCCATTCGCTGCAGAGTGATTGAATTACGTCTTTATCCATAGGCAGAGCAGGAGGCCGTACACTGAAAAATGCCAACTGATGCACTTAAGGTATTTGTTGCAATCTTGTCAGCCATTGTGGAGCCTGCACAGATTTCCTCTGACACAGAAAACTCTTCTTGTTTAGATGCACCGTGCTCAGTTTCATTCTAAAAGGTTATATATCTGCAGTCAGGTGGTAGATTAGCAAAGACGCAAGTGGGAGAAGAATAGCCCTTTTCATGTTTTAAGGCACATTTGAAAGTAAATGGATCTAAAGAGACAGTCTAATTCCGGGAGACTAAGTTTGTTTGAATTTTTTTTTTAGAGTCCTTATTTGCACAAAAGTTTCACTTAATCTTCATTATACTACATGCCAAAGTTAGAATATGGGATCAGAAGTGCCTTAATCTGGATATGAAAACAGGTTGAGTTTTCCAATTGTACATGCAAAAGGGAAGCAACTATGAAATTATATGCCACTACATGATCTCTTGAATCTCAGTGTATATTATCTAGTAGGTTTCTAGACATGACTAGATTAAAAGAACATTCTAGTCAGCATATTTTAACTGAATGTAGCTAACAAGACAAATGAGCACCTTAAGTTAAAGATAATTCAAAAGTTTTAAGCTTATAGAATTTGTTACTAAAAAATCAATTATTAGTTAGCCAGCTTTGTGTACATAATAGGTATTTCAGATGAATATTATGTGGCATCACCTTATTGTGGTTAATATAAAAATCACATGTATGATATCCAGTTTAAATAGAAAATGGTTTTTTCTAAAAAAAAAAAAAAGCTATCACTACAAATTATGTTCTCACTTGTACACTGAGCTGCCAGTTGTCTCATGAATTCCTTGTCACTGCCTTGGAGAAGTTTTATCCCTTACTTTCCAAGGCATTTGTGAAATATATGTCCTTCCAAACTCTTCTTTTATTTCTGTATATTATTCTTTTCCCTCCATTCTCATGGAGCAGTATCTGAACAAGGAAGAGTCCCTGCCACACTGAAAAATAATGTAGCCCCACAAACTCACTCTTAGGTTAGCAGCTTTAAGAATTCTTTCTGGAAGGATCTGGGAGTGCTCTATGTGAAAATTTGTTGGGAAAAGGTAGTATTATGAGCGTTTTGTTTGTTTTTAAAGTAGTGAGATGTCTAATAATCTCAACTGGGTTGTGTTTTCCCATGCTATTTGGAAAACTTCTTCTCCACCCACCCCCTTGCCCCGTGCATTTTGCTGGCTTCGGTGAGCAGCTGCTGCAGCAGCAGCAGCAGCAACCGCCGCAGCTCTGGGGTTTGGTGAGCTGCAATCTGTTAAGGAGATAAATAATGTGCTTGGCACGACACTCCTACTCTCCTCTTTAATTTGTCTTACACAGGGAAAATTATAATTAAATCATTCAGGGTAAACCCTTGAGTGTAGAGAAGGGAAAAAACACACTTTGGTAAAGATTGCCAATAGAAACCCACTTCCCTGTTGCACGGGGTAGAGACATTTATCAATATTCAGCATTATTACGGGAGGAGCGGCCCATGTGATTTGTGAGGCGGATGCCAATGCTCAAATCAGGGCTTGTTAAGATCCTGTCTCTGAGCAATCATGGACATTCAGCATCATTAGAATTCAGTACTGGCGTCGTGCTTCGTGCTCTGATCTTCTCCCGACAATTTAATAACGTTTATTGTGCTGATTACATATAAATGCGTTGGTGCAATAAACATACCTCTGTTGGTGCCTGAGAAAAGCGTGGTGGGGATCAAGTTCAACAGCTGAAGCTAAAGGGGAGCTACAAGAGGAAGCAGGTGCATTCAAGCCTCTTACTGTCATTTTATTCCACAGGAGCAGGGAGTCTTGACTTCTCAGGTAAACAGACAAAACTCAGGCCTGGGATACCTGTAAACATGAAGATATTGTCTTATTTCCTTAACTCGTCTGACTGTCTCACTTTAGGAAATTCTAAGTTTTGGTGTGGGTAAACAGAATCAACAGAATGCAAATGAAACATTTATTAAAATGCTAAATTTAGTAAAGCCCTGTGAGCTGCTTGGATCAAAGCAGCTATGTAAATACAAATAGCAATTACTACTTAAGTAATTGCCTGAATTAAAATTCTAAATATCACATTGTGTTATGTTGCACTAGGGAAAGGGAAGAGAACTCATGTTTAATCAGTTCCTTCTCTGTGCCAAGCACTGGCTAGACTCTTGCATATGGAGCAATGTCTCATTTTGTCCACTTGACCACGTGAGAAGCAATAGGGATTATTACACCCGTTTTACAGGTGAGGAAATCAAATCATTGAAATTAAGTAGGTAACCTAGGATCACAGAAGTGGTTAGTGGCATATCTAAGATCCAAACTGAGGTCTGTCTTTCATTTCATAAAATAGTACTTAAAAGTTTTCATTCAGCTTAGAAGTGAATACTAAATTATGATAAATTAAAATCAACATCCCTAAAAGAAATTTTAAATTTAAATTCAATTCAAAAACACAGTTATTAACCTACTGTGTGCAAACCACTGCATTTAAATGAAAATACCGTAGTTTCCTCTTCTGTGGTAGATGCAGTATTCACTAGGCCTTTCATGAAGATGGGGCCAGGTTTACAAAATGTAAATGGTTTATGATCTGAAACAACACATAAAGAACAAAAATGAACCCTGGGCAGGATTACACACAGGTACATACAAAACAAGCCTCTGTCCTTCAGAAGTATCCCCACTTTCCCTCCTGTCTTGTATATCTTGCGTTTCTTCATTGAACACATCATATGGTCATTGTTCTATTTCAGCTGTCCTCCGTAGTCCAAATTAGAAGTTTTCTTTTTTTCTTTCTTTTTTTTTTTTTCCGATCCTTCCCAGCTTTTTGCTTTCAGTTCAACCACCATTGGTAGATGTTTTATAACTTGAGTATTTCTCAGATTCATCACAGTTCTAGATATTTGTTCCAAGGTACCCTTAAGCATTTGGTGAAAGAGGTTTCTCTAAACTCTGCAAAGATTGTAGTTGTATAGCCCCTGCTTTCTTTGAGGCATCATATTGTCCTCAGAAACAGGTGACCCAAACTGTGCACTTTTCTCTGTGAGGTCTAACCTGCCGTCTTTCCCATCACGATATCCCTGCCTGCCTTGTCGCTCTCATTTATTGACAGAGCCCCATGTATTCCAGTTGCTTGCGTTTTCTGCACTCTGTAGTTGGCAGCTGCCTTCAAATAACCCCGTTAACCCGGGAAGGTTTTGCCTGGCTAGTGTACTTTTAGACAATTTCACTTGATACACAGTCTCTGTTTTTGATTTGTGGCCTTTTGACATACTGCCGTGTATTTGACTATATAACAATAACATTTGTGTTTATGGGCCCTGCTATTTTCAAAAGGCGAGGAACTTTGAAATGTGGGCATAACTGGTGTTTGGTTTTTTTTTTTTTAATTGAACTAAATTCTGTGTTGATGAATAAATATTGGTGCTCTTGGTTTTCTTGCTAAAATTCTAGAAGTTTGTTTTCAGAACTGTTCCAGATGCACAAGCCTTTAACTTTTGCATATTCTCATACTGATATTTAGGGCTTGTTGAGCCAGAAATTTAAAGTCTAGCTCCCATTACTCTGAATAGTTCTTCCTCATTTCAAGTTTTTTTTTTTCAAAAATCAGATAATTTGTTTCATGTTTCTTCTGATTTGAGTCACTGAGCAAACTAGTTATCCTAAATCTTTTCTTTCCCATTAGAGCATTTTGGAGAACCTGTGGTCAAATTGTCCCAAACTGTCTTCAAAATTGTTGCTGCTACTTCCTGCCAGCGTGTGTTGAGGCATTAAAATGATGTATAACAGAGTTCAACAAATTATGGTCAGCCAGCCAAATCTGGCACACTGCTTTATTTTTGTAAATAAAGTTTTATTGGGATGCAGTCACGCTCATTCATTTACATACTATCTATAGCTACTTTCACACTACAATGGCAAGCTTGAGTAGTTGTAGCAGAAACCATATGGCCCACAAAAACTAAAATATTTACTATCTGGCCATTCACAGAAAAAGTTTGCTAATTCCTGACCTTAACCATTAGACCACTGTTTCTCAGATTCTCTGATGGTATTCTCAGGGGGTATTTGTTAAGCACAAAGCTTCCTAGGCCTTTCTCATAAAGACTTGGATTCTCTTGGTCTGAGTTGGGGTGCGGGAATTTATATTTATCATACATACCTTAGATTCTTGTTACTCAAAGGCTGCGGACTAGCAACTTTGTCATGGCCTGGAAGCTTGGTAGAAGCTCAGAGTCTCAGGCCCTACCCAAGACCCACTGAATCAGGATCTGCATTGTAACAAGATCCTCAGGGCTCTGGTATATACATTCAAGTTTGACAAGCAATGTAAGCAGCATGTTTAGTTAACCTGGGTTTTTACACTGTTGGAAAGAACAAAATTTTTCACCAAAAATTTGATGAACATCCCAGACATATTCAGTCTATAAAACTAGCAGCTTAACATTCTTGTATGAGCCAGCAAAGTAGAAGTAGGATTACTGGAAGGACCAAACTCCATTTGCTTACTTGCTTCAAGATCCACCACGAGACCTTGAACTGAGGTTCATTTCTTGATTCTGCTTGGCTCTGTGATCACGGGCAAAGGATATAACCTCTTTAAGGTTCTGTTTTCCTGTTCTCTAGGTGGTTTTCCGGTTCATCGCCATCCTAGCGCAGGATGGTTATGATAGTGCAGTTAACATTTATGTAACTGTTACTTTGTGCCAGACACAGTGCACAAAGGACTTGACATAGGACTTGATACTGTACTGATTTTCCCATCTAATCGTCACAGTAACCCTATGGGGTAGACTGTCCCCTTTGTACAGATGGCGTAGCTAAGACCCAGAATGATTCTATCACTTGCACAAATCGCACAGCTAGTTAGTGACCATGCAGGGACTGCACCTGAGATCACCCTGACCCTCAAGTACTTGCAATAACTGCCATATTCTGGCAGTGGACGGGGGTGTGGGGACGGGGGTAGGGGGATGGGGCTGTGCATTAGCACCATCTTGGCTGCAGTCCAGAGTTTTGATTAGAATCTCCAGGGGGTAAAACTCAGGGGATCAAGGTCGGGCCATAACCTCCAAGTGTTGTAGCCGAAGGCCAGTCCTATCTGTTCAGCCATAGTTCAGAAGAAGCCCCAAGAAATTCCCTATTGCCAGCTGCCTTGCCCCCCACCTCACCTTTTTCCCAGAAGGGAAGTCAGGAGGCTGGAAGCAGGTGATGAGCAGTGGAGAATGTAGAGAGCAGGCTGGGCATGTCTTGTCAGGTGTGGGGGAAAGAGAAGTGGGTGTGGCCAACTGCAGAGGCCTAAACTGCAGGTGCTTATTTTTGCTCCACAGCAGACTCTTGGCAGCATCACCTGTCCCATATCTATCTGCAGAGGAAGTAATCTGTTTAGGGGAAAAAAAGTTCCTGCTTGTGTCAGAAAGAAGCACCCTGGGGGCTGATCAACATTTTGTACCCCAGACATGCTGCTTGGTGTTTGGCAGCCGTCATGCTTTGAAGAGCTGTGATCTGTTTGTCTCATTGCTTAAAACCAATTGCTTTTGGGCCTTAGAAGTAGGAGGGAGGATTCTCTCAG
Source organism: Daubentonia madagascariensis (assembly GCA_023783475.1). Taxonomy (NCBI): domain Eukaryota; kingdom Metazoa; phylum Chordata; class Mammalia; order Primates; family Daubentoniidae; genus Daubentonia; species Daubentonia madagascariensis. Next base: position 44,434,288 of record JAKFHU010001953.1, on the reverse strand, counting down.
GGCAGTATGGCGTGGTGCTGTATCACTTCTTGTCATTCACACATGCAGGAGGGCAAGGGAAGAAATCTTTAAAATATTGGCATGCCATAAAGGAAGAGTTTATGGGTTTTTTTGACTGTTCACTTTGTGGGGTGATTAAAAGAAAAAAACTGAGCCATTATTGTCTAACAGCTGTTGTGCCGTACCTCAATAAAGTGCCTTTTACCATGGCACAGCATCATTAGACTCCATAAATCTTTTGCTATTTATTGTGTTTAAATGATAAATGCTTTCCAATAAAATGACATCATTGGTCTGGAGAGTCATGTTCATTTTATAAGTTTCTCTTAAATTTAGTTGATTTTAATTTTTTTCCTGGGATGTTGCATAATATGAATCTTAACCACAGGCTATTTGATGTCTAACGTGCCAGATTTCCCACCCAAAATAATGTTTGAACCCCCCGTTTCTTTCATCTTGTAGGGTAGACATTCTTTTCTGATGCGTTGCTGCTGCTGATACGGGTTTTCTGCCAAATTCCTTTGTTGGTACCCAGCCACTTTGCAGGTGTTTGCACTTGGGTGGAAGGGCCTGTTTCCCCTCCTCACAAATGTGCCCTAACTTTCTTAACACTTATTCTCCATCAAGGGTGTGAGGGAAAGGACATGGCAGGAGAAGAGTGAGAACCAGCCTTTTAGGAACTCTCATGGTTTTGTCCATGGTACTGGGTTTTACCCTTTTACCTGTAAAAGGTTTTTGTTGGAATGTACACCTTTCCCATTTGGATTAGATAAAGAGAAAATTTTCTTTGATGGATACTGGAACCATTCAAAAGTAGAAATGGAAGCCAGGGGCCTCCAGAAGGCATGTGGCTTGGGAATGTCCTGATGTCATTCTATTTTGTATAAATGACAACTAGGAGTCTTAAGCTCTTAAGCCATAATGGGACCAGATGAGGGGGTACCTGTGCTGGGGACTTAAAGGGAAGTCATGTTGCTCTTTTTTAGGGTTCACAAAGATGCTTTTTGTACTGTTATTCTGTTCCGTTATTTATTTATTTATGTTGTACTGCTCTTTTGCACTGGTGTTAGCCAGTAGCCTTGCCCTGTAGCCTGGCCCTGTAGGTCCTTCCACGGGAGCTACCACTCTGCTGTCTGGCTCACTGGGGTAATGCAAATGAATGTATTACATATGTACAGCATTCCTGAAGTTCTTTATTCCACCCCCCCTTTGTAATCAGTCAAGGCCTAAGTATATTATAAACTATATTCTCCTCATTAAAACAATAGTGGAAGCTCACAAAGGGAAATTGTTAATATGTGTTCCAGCTTGTCACTTCTGCCTGTGTGAATAAAGAAGATAACGTTCCTTTGGGAAACTATTTCGGGAATTGAGCAACAGTTACGCTAGCCAGAGAATTCTCTTAACTGTAATTTTCCTTTTTGTGTGTACTCAAAAATAACATCCTGATGGGCTCCTCAGTGCCACTGCACATACAGAGCACAATTGCCACAGCCCAGGTGGTGTTAATATGGGACAATCCCCCGGGCACATGTCGCCAAGAGTTGTACAGCTTGTTCAGTGTCTTCATCCATATGGCAATCTGTCCCATTCACAGAAAGGCGTCCGGGCTGTGCCGGGTGGGGCCCGCGGTCAATGTAGTGTGAAGAGTAGGCTTCCACTCACAGCAGCCGCTGTTCTGCAGTCTATTTTATTGTAGATCTGAGTTATGACATGCCCCCACACACCACACACACACACACTCCCTCCCTCCCTCTCTCTCTCTCTCTCTCTCTCTCTCTCTCTCTTTGGACTGAGAAGAAATGCAAGAACAGCCTTGCTGGCTCCCCCCACCCCCTTTATTTTTTGAAGCACGTGGTTAACTCAGCAGGTATAATTCTGGTACATGAAACAGACTTGGTTTATAGAAAGTCAGTTAAAGGCACACGTACACACAGACCTTTCTGGGTGATTGTTCATGGGTTAACTCAAGGACTGCATGCTTGTACTAGAATTCTTCTATAAACTGTGGGGGTTTTTTGTTTTCTCTCTCTCTCTCTCTCTCTCTGCACTTTCAGTTGTGAAAACTATTTTTGTTGTCCAGTTTGGATTATTGGGCTAATATTTTTGGGCTTTAAATCTTAAGATGAAAGAAGAGAAAAGGAAAAGAAAACCATTATCAGTCTCAGAAATTTGAGAGTTAAACATTCCCTGGAGGTGTTAGAAGTACAAAGGGAGAATCAAGAAAATAGAGATTTCCCAGTGAATAAGGTAAAAAAGAGGGACATTTTTAAAAGGCACTTTGGAAATTTTACCAGAAGGTAAAGCCAAGTATTGTTCTGCTTTTGTGTAACTATTTGTGTTCTTGTTTGGTAAACAAACAGACCCCATAGCAACTGTAGCTGATGATATTTATACTACCTGTAAGACTTCCCTAAACAAATAGACACACATTTATGACCTTCAGGTTTCATTCCTTTTATAGTCTTTAAGGAAATCGGTGTAATGGCAGGCTGATCTCTCTTTCTTTCCTTGCTTTTTCTCTTTTCTTCTTAAAAAATGCTTTGAGGTATATCTTTGAAGGAGCTTTTGTGTATTGGGTATTTTACATCATGGCTGTGAATGTTGAGTTTGAAGACATATAATGGCAGAGGGAGAGAAAAAGCTGAAGTGTTTGTGTAAATAATGTGGTATTTGCTTTCAAAGGGGTCATTTTACTCATTGGTGGAATTCCAAGTCACATACATCCAAAAGGTTAACACTCCACTGAAATTATGACCATGGACCTAAGAATCAGGCAGGCATCTATGGCTGTGTCTCTACCTTCATGTCTGAAATATTGAAGGAATATCCTGGTACATGTGAGCCCCTATATTCAACTTACATTTTTCCATATGAGTCATATTTATGACAAGAACAAGATGTCTCGTGTTAAAGATCAGTGTGAGAAACAAATGGCAGTTTACTTTAATTAGAAAAAAATTGACACCAAGAGCTGGAATAATCCAGTGGCGTTTGAATAAATTAGAGGATTGTACAGACAGAAATAAAAAGAAACTCAACACGTATAAATGGGAAGTTGTCCAGAGTTCAATGACAAATGTGTTCCTAAATGAGACAGAAGTCACCAGACAGTACTAACATGTGTCCATTCAACGAAACTTACCAAACTCTAACCACATGCCAGGGGTAGTCCTGGCCCTGTGGATACAGCTGTGAGCTCTACATTCTGTCCTCCTGGAGCTGATTTTGCAGTAGAAGAGAAGTAGAACAAACAGATAATTTACATAATAAAGAGACAGTTAATTTCTGGGGGAAGACAAGCTAGTAAGGGACTGGGTAAGTTGATCTGGCAAAGCCTCTCAGTCACCCTTGAACAGGCAGTTAAGAAGAAAGGGAAGAGCCCTCCAGGCTAAATAAAAGCTCAGCAGAAGCAAGGGCCTGAGGCAGAGGCAAAAGTAGCATATGTTTGGCTGCTGCATCCTGGCCCATGTCTCAGTTAGTGTGGGGATGATTGTGGCATTTAGTGGCGTTTAGTGGAGTGTGGACTCCAAAGCTGGACTGCAGAGTGCAGGCTGCCCACTGAAGTTACTTGATCTTGGTGTGCCCCAGTTTTCCAGCTCTGAAATAGGTATGATACCAGGCCTTGCCCCCTAGATTAAACTGTGAGGATTAAATGAGTCAGCACATAGTAGGTTCTCCGTAAACAGTAGCTATGATTGTTAGTTATTATTAAATACATTCATTCTCCAAGCCACATTTATTGAGCATTTATTATATACTAACTCTGTAGGTTCTGGGAATTAAATGATGACTACAATGTAGTTCTTCCCCTTTAGAAGCTCACTGGTCTAATCAGGGAGACAAACATAGAAGTAGACACTTGCAACCCCAGATGATTGCAGTGATAGAAGCATATATGAAATGTGATACAGTGTATGATTTATTAAAAATTAAAAATGAGCACTAGTGGAATATCAGTGTATCACGTAAGCTTTTTTTTTTTTTTTTTTTTTTTAAAGCACAGTGAGCTCCATGAAGGAAGGTTTTATCTCTCTTGTTGGTTAGTGTATCCCTGCCATGCAGCACAGCCAGCCTGGCATACTGTAAGTGCTGAATTTCATGGCAGAGACTAGATGTAATGTTGAGAAGAAAGTGAACTAATGAGATGTCAAAGGTCAAGGACCCACTAAGAGTAGTTCTATGTTTGCCACCCTTTGGCCCCACGTGCTATAAGAGAACCTGGTTAACCTTTGTTAATACCTATAGTGCTCCAAACAAGGGAGAAAATTTAGGTTTCTTCGAAGAGTGGGTCTCAATCTTTAGCTTGCGTTAGAATCTCCTGGAGGGGTGGCTAAAATGCAGGTTGCTGAACATCCCCCACCCCCTTAGTGTTTTGGGTTCAGTAAGTCAGGGTGGGGCCCAAGAATTTGCATCTTTAACAAGTTCCCAGGGACCATACTTTGAGAACCACTGCCTTAGAACATCCCAACTGCTATCTTTATGGTATGGCATTCTTCTAAAGTTCAAAGTGACAGAGAAGTGATCAGGATGACTAATATATAGGAAAATCTGGGTTTCGGTGCCAATACTCACCATTTCAAAGAGAAAAATTTTCAAGGCTATGGCCCGATATAAACTATTTTATGGAACAAAATTTCTTTTGAAATTTTTCAAGGTCGGCCTTTAAATCATTTGTAAGTGCTCTGGTTTTGTCTTTTCTAGTTTTTTTTTTTTGTGTGTGTGTGTGTGTGTGTGTGCACTTCAGTTCTCTGTCTGCTCTCATGTTATTCCTTTCAGCAGCTGAGCTGCTACTGATACTTTAACGCCCAGATAAAATATGACAGCACTTTATGTTCTAGGCATCTGTTCCTTTATTGCTCTCTCCTCACCTGGAGAATTGTGCAGAGCCATTTCTGAAGATGAGAATGTATTCACAGTCACAGTTGATGACAGTGGCCTCCAAACTTACTTGATTATTCACTCTATCAGTATAAAAATTTTGAATATGTGCCCCATCAGGTGTGTTTATTTATCAGTTATATACATGTTCTAATATGTTACCTATGTTATAAAAATTAGAGGCTGAGAGGGTGATCAATATATATACATATACACATGTGTATATACGTTATAAAGTTCTAATATTAATATATGCACACAGAAATTTTAATATTGTCACCCACTCATGTATCATAGGTGTCCCAATTTAGAGACTCTGATCTAGGGACCCAACATGATGCTTATCACAAAGTAGGTGTTTAATAAAACCTGTTGAACTAAAAGGTAGAGAAGAGTTTAACCCAGTGAATGTTAATGAAGTGTCTTATAAAGTAGGGAGTAATTCTAAGGAAACATAAAAGCAAGCAAGTGCCTAATGGTTTAGAGCCATTTTGTATCTTTCTTTTTTTTTTTTTTTTGGGAGAAAGGGTCTTGCTCTGTTGCCCAGGCTGGAGGGCAGCCTTGAACTCCTGGGCTCAAGCGATCCTCTCACCTCAGCCTCCCAAGTAGCTGGGCCTACAGGTATATGCCACCACCCCCGGCTAATTTTTTTTATTTTTTATAGAGACAGGGTCTTGCTATGTTGCCCACACTGGTCTCAAACTCCTGGCCTCAAGCAGTCCTCCTGCCTCAGCCTCCCTAAGTGCTGGTATTAACAGGTGTAAGCCATCATGCCCAGTCCATTTTGTATCCGTAGCTTACTTGTCCTTTCATCTCCTGCTTTCTTGTCTGGCCCTAGCACATGATTCTTCTGTTTCTGGAGTATGATGTAACTCTTGGAAGTCTTGTGCTGACTTCCATTGAGTATTGGGGAGAGGAATGAAGTACAAGGAATTGGTATTGGAACTTCGTTTATGCTCTTTGGTATTTGGGTATTGTTGGTTCCTCTACCATACGGACGAGGTTCCACATAGACCTTGTGACTCACCAGCGCAAACACTTGCATTGACATCACGAGAACGCCTGCCCCATGGTGTTAATAACTTTTGGATTAGTGGTCCCTATGTCTGTATTGACACAGTTGCTCACACCACTCTTTGGAAAGCATTCTGTTTTCTTAACGAGATCCCAGTGTTAATGCTGCCAGTGGTAAACTCTTAGTTACAAACTCAGAATAGCCCTTACTGGTGTCAGGAACAAACGCTGGACCTCTGTTTCTTCTTGTTCTTTTCCTTTATTTAGTCCTTCACTCATTACCTTGCAAATGCAGGCATTCTGCCTTTGTCATCACCTGTTCTGTGTTTGTGATTGCGTTGTGATCAGAATACACCAAGCAGCTCCAGATATTATACCTCTAATTCTCTGCTTCATTGTCCTGCTGTGCCACACACTGCTGGCGTCTGGGAATCAAGATGGCATGTTTTGCCCACCATAGCTGCAGAGGGAGATTAGGCAGATCGGTGATACGGTCGGTGATGAAAGTAACTGCCCAACTTATTACTTGTCCTGGCACCTGGCCTCAGGTTCTTCCCATCGTTAAAGCAGCCAGTTACTAGTCACATGTACTTAGTCTACACACGAGTTGCCTCTAGATCCTGAGTGATAAATTCTAGCCCTAATAGCTTCAGACATGCTGCACTGTGCTGTTGGAGCCTTTGTGGACCTTTGTCCCTAAGTCCAGATTGACCCTGAGGCTCTTCCTTCCCCCGTAAAAATTCAAATTAAATTGTGTCAGTGTCAGTTTAGGAAGTTAATCTAGCTATAGGCTGGATGTCTTTGAGGACTACTTCATGAGCTTTTGGTCTCCCAGACTTCAGTCATTTGAATATATGCCCCATTATCATGAGGTTTGCCCTATCTGCTTATATGGTAATTTATATTATTTTCTTAAATCAAGTCATTTTTTAGATGTAAATAAAATGAGCCTCATCCTAAGAAATGGTTTCTGTGAAATCAGACGTTGGAGATGCTAGATGTATTTTTGTCTAATACAAATTAAAATAAATATGCAAGTCTTTGCAAATATGCAATCTTGCTCCACCTGACATTGTGTGGACCGCCATTGAGTGCGTGCATATCACATGATGGGATATTTTAATAGGATTTTCTCATTTTGCAGGAGGAGGGGACCTTTACTGAATATGGTACTGTGCAAAGTGGATCAAAACTCTCCCTTCATAATATACCCTAGTTTTCATAGAAAAATTCGAAATTATCACTTACCTTCTTAAAAAGTTGATTCATGTCTCTACTTTTTCACACATACATCCTCTACTTCCCAGTGCAGGGATGTGAACCAGGCTTAGAGGATACGTAAAGCAGACCTAGAGTTTGGGGACTGTCAAGTTTTGGGATGCTGTCAAATCCATTGATTCGACAGTTTACTCTGGGATATTTTCGATTAGCATAATATCTGGCAAACGTTAATCACTGACCAAATCACTCAGCAGATCCATGCTAATGTAAAATTGGTGTTTGTTAAATAGAAACAGAAAATGACCTTTTCCCTGTGCTAGCTTCTTTCAGCCTTACTTGTTTTGTTGTATTTTTTTAAAAAATACAGGCTTGTGTATAATTCTTAAATAACTTTGGGTCGGCAAGCATTTTTATGAGTTTGTAGATCTTACTTGGTGAGGTTACCCAATGTCATCCCTTTGCATATTTATGTCTCCACCTTGCTTTTCAACTCGTAATTTGTAGTGAGGTCACCTCATGAGTGTTTCTTAAAGCACCATCATTTTTAGGTCAGATACAGAACAGGGAACTCCCAAGAGTTTGAGTACTCCTTAGTACTCAAACTGTGGTCCGTTGCCCAACAACACTGGTATCACCCGGGAGCTTGTTAGACATGCAGTCGTGGGCCCCTCCCCAGAACTTCTGGATCAGATTTATATCAATAATAAAGTTTGAGAAGCACAACTCTAGGAATTGCAGTGGGAAAGGAAAGTTGTGTGTCTTTACCCCCAGACACAGTTCTTACAATCTCTTAGGCCCAGTCAATATTCTTGGAGTCATTCTCCATTTTTGGTGTATCTGCATATACCTATTCCTACTAGTAATATTTTTTCTTTCCTCTTCTTTTTTGAGAGAAGGTCTCACTCTGTCATCCAGGCAGAAGTGCAGCGGTATGGTGTAATCATAGTTCACTGTAACCTTGAACTCCTGGGCTCAAGTGATCCTCCTGCCTCAGCCTCCCGAGTAGCTGGGACTACAGGCGCATGCCACCACACCCGGCTAATTTTTCTATTTTTTGTAGAGACAGGGTCTTGCTATGTTGCCAAGGCTGGTCTCAAACTCCTGGCCTCAAGCGATCCTCCATCCTGAGCCTCCCAAAGTGCTGGGTTTACAGGCGTGAGCCACTGAGCCTTTTCTTAAAATTGACTAACTCGAATAGATTTCATAAAAAGTTACTACTGAGGAATCATGATTCTGATGTACTGGTCAAATTTTTCCAGTGCATAAGATCGTGAATCCGTAACTATGAAAGGGAGGGTATTTGTTTACCACTCAGACTCACCCAACACAGCACTAGTGGGCCGTGCCTTGAGGGCCACTGCTGAAAGGTGACCTTGTATTTGTACCAGAGCAATTTGCAGTTTAAGAAAGAAGAAGGAAAAAACCAAAAAAAAAAACCTGGACGTAAAGGGTTAATCGCTTGTGTTTCGTGTAAGTTGGTTGAGGTAGTCCTCACATCTCGGGCACAATATTGAGGGCAGATAATAACAATGATCTCCGTCATTGTTTAAAAGCACAAATCTGGCACTTAATGGACTAATTCACAGTCACTCCAATTGCAAGTTTTACTCATGAATATCATATCACAAGGGAATGTGAAATCCTCTAATTAAACATGATTTGAAAAGCAGCAGAAAATTGAGAGGATGAGCGTTCTGGGGGAGGAGAGTCAAGGATTCCCTGCATGAGAGAGGGAGGGAGAGGTGTGTGTGTGTATGTGTGTGTTGCAGTTTGTGGAGAACTCCATCTTTATTCATTGTAGGGTAGGCCCTTTAATAGGCTTTAACAAAACACCCTTCTCTTTGTGGGAGGATTATAGAATCCATTGTCAACTTACTTTTGGAAAACCGATTAATAAACATGTAGGGTGGTGTGTTTCTGCAACGAGTGAGAAGCGAAAATGAAGGCAATATGCTAGAAACGCGACGTCTAAGTTGTCTCCCAACTCCTCGGTGTGAAACGAGAAGCCCATCTGCTTCTCGAAGTGTTTTCAGTGACAGTTAAAGGAGAAAGGTCATTTTTACAAAGCTGCCAGGAAAACGCACGCGGTTGGTGATTTGCGTCGTCGTCTCTGTTCCCACATCTTGTCTGCTCTTCCTTAGGCAGGTATGAGACCTTTTCCCCCTGATGTTACAGTACAGAACATGAAGAAACTTGACCTGTCATTTATTTTCTTCAAGAGCCTGTGGTTAGACTTCCAGCTGATTTTGAGGAGATACACAATAGTATTAAAAAATTCCAGAAGAATAAACTCTAAAATGGAAAATTGTGCTAAGTGTTTAAGGGTTCATCTTTTTTGCTACCGTGAATCTACATTGCTCTTCTTATGAAAGGTCACTGTGATCGAGTTTCAAGGCCAGCTCTTCTAGTTTGGTATCATTTTGTGTGACTGAGCCTGTTTTCTTCCAGTTGACTTGCTGTATATTTCAGAGATGTTTGCTATCAGTTAGTTTTTGAAAATTTAGTAATTTTGAAACTTAAATCCGATTATATTTTCAGATATGACTTCATCGTCATTAGAATATTCTCAAATCAAATTCATATTCCTGTCTTCAACCCTGAGAAATTCCTGATGCGGTTCTTACAGTCTCATTGGAAGCAGGACGTGGTAGCAAAGTGTAGCAGGCAGGGAAATGTGATAACTAAAACGTGAAGAGAGGAAATAGAAAGTAGGATCATTTTTCTGTAAGTTTTCATTAAAGAATTAAGCGAATAAATGAAAAAGCTTTAAAAGAGTAGTGCTCATTGTTATGATCACAGTATAGCATAAGACACCTTTTATTAATAGCCCTAAAACTGTGTGTCAAGAGAATAGCTTTCTGGAAACCCGAGGCATCTGGTTTGATGTAATGTTTTGGCCAGCAACGAGCAGTCTCTTACCATCCCTGCAAAATCATAGGCTCTGATGGATCGGAGGATGGATTCTGTGGCTTACAGTGTTATTAGGTGGACATAAGCACGTACACGTGGACACGAGACCAAAGAATTGGAAAGATAATAAACCAGACAAGGAGACACCTGGGCAATAGGGAGCCATAGAGGTGATTTATCAACAAAGTGGTCTTCGTCATTAGGATGCTGGGTGTCTGTCTCAGGGTCAAGAGTTCCATAAATGTTGACTGGGTGGATGAAAGCCCTAAATGGTGGGAATAAAGAAGGTAGCCAGCAGGGGAAGGAAGTTGGCAGAAAAGCTTTTATGCCAAAGGAGGTGGGAAAGGGAATTAGGGGTACTTCTTCGTGTATGTATTTGCAGTGGGTGGGGCATGAATTTGAAGAGAATAGCAACCAGCCTCCCATTCCACAGCAGCGATGAGGCCACCGTTATTCCTCCCTGGAAGGCTTTGACGGCATCCACTCCTTTAACCGGTATTCGTTAAGCACCTTCTCCTTGTTCATCTTGTCAGTAACATGACATGCCATTTGTGCCTAGTCCCTGTTCCATCTGCATACCCTTGGTGGAAGTTTGGTGGAGGTTTTACCACTGGGAGGAGCTCTTGTGTGACTCTCTTCAGTTTTCACAAGAGAAATGGGCAGCAGGGCAGTGACTTGCTGCATCCCTCGTTGTGCGCACAGCTGTAATGCAAATGAGGCCTTCACTCACTGAGCTCCCAACCCTTCCTATATAGCAATAGTGCTGGCACTCAACGAAAAGGAGCAGTTATGCTCCATTTACGTGTTAAGCAGAGGGATCCACATATCACATTCTGGAAAGATTTTTCAGCACACAAAGGATCGGCAGGATCTGGGAAACAAAGTTTGCCCCTAGGCACTTATTCCTCAAAAAGTTCAACTGCTAAGGTTTCATTTTTATTAAAAATTTATCTCTGCTGCCCCCACCTATCAAACCTCAAAAGTTATAGTCTAATGTAATTTCAAAAGTTGTTGTATAATTTAACTATAAGTTCTATTGAGAATGCAAGCCGTATGTTGGGGAAAAAAGAAATCTAGGAAAAGTAAAATAAAAATAATTCTCTTAACTCTTACATTTATGTTCAGTTGATTTTTGACAGAGGTGCCAAACAATTCATTATGGATAGAACAGTCTTTTCATCAAATGGTGCTGAGACAACATTCAAAAAAATAAAGTTGAACTCCTAACTCATATCACATACAAAAATTAAAATGGACCATAGACCTAAATGTGAGAGCTAACACTGTAAAACTCTAAGAAGAAAACATAAGAATAAATCTTTGTTACCTTGGATTAGGCAATGGTTTCTCAGATATGACACCAAAAGCACAAGGAACCAAAGAAAAAATAGATAAATTGGACTTCATCAAAATGAAAAACTTTTGTGCATCAAAGCACACCATCAAGAAAGTGAAAAGAAAACCCACAACATGGGTGTAAATATTTGCAAACAGACAATCTAATTTTTAAAAGGCGCAAAGGATTTGAATAGACATTTATCTAAAGAAGATATACAAATGGCCGTAAGTACATGAAAGTATGTTCAACATCATTAATCATTAAGAAAATGCAAACGAAAAGCATAGTAAGGTACTACCTCCCAGCCATATTGGATGGCTAAAATAAAGATCTGTAACAAGGAGTGTTGGCGAGGATGTGGAAAAATCGGAACCCTCAAACATTGCTGGTGAGAATATGAAATGGTGCAGCCACTTTCAGAAGTTGTCTGCAAGTTTCTTAAAATGTTAACCATAGAGTTACCATACAACCCAACAATTCTCCTCCTGGATATATACTCCCCAAAAATTGAAAACATACTCAAACAAGTACATGAATGGTACATGTTCATAGCAGCACGATTTACAATAGCCAAAATGTGTGGAAATAGCCCAAATGTTCATCAACAGATGAATGGATAAACAAAATGTGCTATTTATGTACAATGGAATACCATTCAGCCGCAAAAAGGAATGAAGTACTAATAAATGCTACAATGTGAGTGAATGAACCTCCAAAACATTATGTCAAGTAAAAGAAGCCAGACACAAAAGAACACAAATTATGTGATTCCATTTATATGAAATGTCCAGAATAGGCAAATCTCTGGAGACAGATTAGTGATTGGCAGGGGAATGACTGCTAATGGGTACAGGATTTCTTTGGTGGGGGGTGATAAAAATGTTCTTAAATTACTGTCCATTCATAAATCAACCTAACATTTATTGAGTCCCTCCTCTCTGTGATGTACTGAGTATGCAGAGATGAATAAGTGTTCTCCGCTCTAAGGAATTCAACCTGGGAGTTTATAGTAAAAAATACTTTATTAAGTAATTGACCCTAAATTTTTACAAGTTTAATTTTGGAGTAAACATGCTTAAATTACATCGTGGTGGTTATTACACAATTCTGAATATATACAAAACCATTGAATTACACACTTTAAATGAGTGAATTGTATGGTACCACCTACAATTACCATACAACCAACTCAGTGAAATTTGAGAAATGTATTCCACAATTTTCTGTGATTGGAGAACAACCAATATAGTCTTATATAATTTAATTTATTAAATAACATGCCACTGAAATAAAATACAGTTTATAATTTTGGCATTTTTAGGGGGGAGAGAGGAGAAGGGATAAAACCTAATGAGCACAGATATAGCCTTTTGCTGCAGATCAATCGGAAATTTGATTGAGCGAGACAACAGACAGAGGCAGATTTGGAAAGGGGAAAAAACAAATTAGGGAGACATGTAGAAGACAGACATGAGAACTTGGGTCAGTGCACAGGAAAAGCTGAGAATGTGCCTTCAGGTGAAAGGAAAATTGGCATTTAAGTTGGCTGGAAATGTCTTGGGATATAGCGAGGTCCCTATTCTCTTCATCTCCTTCAAAATTCCTCGGTTCTTAGTCACTGCAGGTGAAATTAGCTTACGGGACTAATGTAGTATAAGGATCACTAAGTACTGCAGGCTGCAAACTTGAGAAACTGTCCTTATTTAGCAGGTGAATTTAATAATTCTTGTTTCAAGTTTTGGTTAAGTAGTGAACTTGGGAATGTAACAGTGAAGTCACCATGAGGAACTATAACCATCATAAAAAATTTTCTCAAAGGCCAAGGTCATTGTTGAAGTGAAGACTCTGGCTAGTATACTTCGATGTAAGAAGAATAACTAGAACAAAAATATCCTATATAAGTGTCATTGAGAATGACACCATTATACTATACTGAATATATACTGTATTCGATATCATGTAATTTCAGGAATTATTGCATATTTATATGTAATTACCCTTTTCATGGCAAGTTCTTTCTAATCTGAAATGGTTTCACTATTTTTGTGTTAAAATTATATGTAATTTTTACATATCAAGGATTATCAAGAGAAATTTATATCAACTGGCTTTTCTCAAATGCATACTATCTGTGTTTGGAATAAAGTTAAATAATAAAAAGTAACATAATGATATTTTCTTATATGGCTTTGCATTATTTTGGTCTTTATGTACAAGAATTTTTTTAAAAAGGCAAACACTAATTGAGTTTATATCCATACCAAAATTAAATAGAACAATATGTTTACTGTCTGTTCATTCATAAATGAACCTAACCTTTATTGAGCCCATGCTCTGTGTGAGGTACTGTATATGCAGAGATGAATAAGTGATCTGTGTCCCCAGGAATATTCAACCTGGGAGTTTATAGTTTAAAAAAAAAAACTTTATTAAACAATTGACCCTAAATTTTTAGAAGTTTAATTTTGGGGCAAATATGTTTAAATCCCTTAAAAACCAAATGTATCTTTATTCATCACTGACCTTGGCAGGTTTTCAGAAGTCTTACTTTACACATTGGTGAGTTACTCTGGAACAATTTACTTAAATGATTAGGCTCACAGCTTTATCTTACCATCAGATGCTCAGATCATTGTTTTCCCACCATCTCTCATCCTGTAAATATGGCTCTAAATTAATTCAAGTTAAAAAAATTGCTTATTTTTTATTTCCCTTCTTGTCCCTTTCAGTATGACCCAAAAGGCAGTAAGAATATAAATGCTTGTTCCACTTTTTTGATGAAACAGAAAAGCTCCCATTCAGAGGTACAGCTGGTGTTGTCTGATGGTGCTTCATACAGAATGACTGAAAGGCCAGAAGCGAGACTGAGCCGCACGTGCAGCGGGAGTGTGGTATTCACTGTGCCACTGTCAGGGCAAACAGCAGTCTGAAAATCGAGTCATGCATAGCATTTGGTATTTTTCTACTACACACACACACACACACACGTGTGTGTGGAGGCAAAAAAATTTACAACTGCACAGCAAACAATTCCTACAATACACAAAATAAAACTTCAAAAGATACAAAAAGTGATACAGTGAAAACTCAATTTCCCTGCCACCCCTGACTCCCAGTCTCCTCCCCAGAGGCAACGATTGTTACAGTTAGTTATGTATCTTTCCAGAGAGATTCTGTTAGGGCACCAGTGCCAGTCTATTCTTTTTCTTCCCAAAGCCAAGCACTTTATTTCGGACAATTGTATGTTTTAAAGTATCCAGCAATATATTAAATATGAAAAGCAAGTGACAATAGTATGTGTAATATGTTTCCATTTTTGAAAATAATGATATATTAGAAGAGAAACGCAGAGCAATAATGTACCAGAATGTTAACAGTGATGTCTAGGCTGGGGTGGAATGGGGTGGCAAGTGTACTTTCTTCAGTAGCCAACTCAGTATTATGTGAACTTTTAAAAATAAAAGTATATAATCTTTTCATAATAACAATTTTTTTTTAACTAAGAGGCAAATTTTCAAGATGTATTCTGTGTGTGTAAATTTGTACTTGTGTGTGAGGAGTTTGTGTTCCTTTAGACTTCACTATAACTGGTTGTCCTTAGGCCATAGTGAGTTGTCCTCTGTCCTTACTTTGGAGTAATGATAACAAGTTGAACTAAAAATAAATTCTTAGAGGAGAGTAGTTTTTATTCAGCCCTTGGATCCTTCACAAATAAGTTAACCAAAAAACAGGAGAGGGGATGGCAAACATCATGTTAAATCATGTATGTTTTATTTCTAGTCATAAATCCCTCTAGTGAATACATATTATTATTTTCTTTCATATTATTACTTTCAGAACACCCTCGGCTTAACCCGAGAAGCACACAGTAGAATAACCATTCGCAGTTGTTAACTAGGGATATTAATTTTGTATCCTACCTAGTTCAGGATCCTGATTTCGAAATTGAAGAATCACACAAAATATGTATAATGGCTAAGAATGTACTTGGCATGTAGCATTTTTCAAGAGCAACTTGATAGAATATTCATAGTGAATTTTAAATCTAGTACTCATTAATTAATTGAATGATTCCATTTCTCTGAATGTGTCTTCTGGTAGAAAGCAGTTATATACTGGGATGGTTAGCCTGGTGAATTTTATTCCTAATATTATTTGCCAATATAAGAAACATGAAGGGAATTTCAATGTCCAAAATAGAGGAATGCTTAGGTAAATTTTGGCACATAACGAGAGTTAATATGGTATGTGATGGACTATTGCCCATCAGTAGGTAAGGTTCTTGAAGATGAGTTGATAACATGAGAAATTACTTATAAAATTATGCTAAATGTAAAAGAATGATGTAAATATTCATGCCTTAATTTTTCAAAAGAGTGTGTGTATGTATGTATATTTGAGGGTAATTTTTTTTCTTTTCGGTATTTTCCAAGTTTTTTACAACAAATATCTGTTAGCTCTTTTAAAGTAATAAGAATATTTTGAATAATCTTAATAAAATTGCTAAAGACAGTAATTATTAAGTTGGGGTATTTTTACTCATCTCAAGCTGTTGATAAAAAGATTTCTTTTTAAATAATTTGCTTCCCTCTCAAAATATCTGAGAATTCTAGTACTGTTGAAGGATTCTTTCATTTCTAATATTGTTAGTTATTTAGATTTTTGCATCATATCTATTTTATTCATTAACAAATCTGAAGGTGAACATGAATAGGTAGTAGTTCTTTCCTTGGGTCTAATGGAATTTTACCCTTAATTTCTTAGATATATCCTTTTATTGTTCGGCTTTATAAATTTCACTATGGTTACTTTAGTTCTCTTGTTTTATTCTTTTCTTGCATGAGGAGCACCTTTCAGTATTTTTACAAATTATTTTTCTGGTTTTTGTTTGTTCGTTTGTTTTGGTTCACAGATCTATTTTCTCTCTTAGGGTGAAATAGCTTGTCATTATTTTCAAATTACATTAGATTTCCAGCAAAATCATTCAAAAGCCATAGAGAGACCTAATGATCTTTGATAAGGTATAGTTTTGTGTGTATGTGTGTTTACTTTTAATGCTCCTTAGTTTAAGTGTTCATAATGTGCTCACTGTAAATTGTGTTATAAGTCAGGGACAAAGTGGCATTTGTGTACATATGCTCTAAGAATGTAAATCAATAAAATATATGAATACACGTCCTGATGGTAATATAAAATACAGGCCTCGTGTGTGTGTGTGTGTGTGTGTGTGTGTGTAATCTTAATTCACTGTGCTTGAAGTTCAAAGTCAGGCAGAGGCAGTTGCATAAGTTGCAAAATAGCCCTTCCAGTGAAGGGAATGTGCTTGAGTACGAAACAGAACTCTCAGTGTTAGTTTTACATTTCTATTTGATGGAATTTAAGGTTATGGAAACAACTGGAAAAATAATTTGTCTAAAAGAAGTCTGGATGCAGAAATATAATAGAGAAAATATTTGAGAATATGGTTCATCAGCGAGTGCAACAGATACTCTTCCCCAAGCACCACATGGTGTGGATCAAAGCATCCCATGACTTGGATCCGTGTGGCCAAATCATTACGTATTGATTGGAACCCCACTGGAGGATTAACCCCTTCGTGTTCATGCCAAGTTTTCTCTGACTGTTGCATTCAGTAATTTTGGAAATACAATCTTCCATTATTAGCTTTTTTTAAGAAAAAAAAGCTCATCATCTACTTGCATATATTTTTCTTTCTAAATTATTTTATTATTCTTCTAAATTATTTAATTGCACTATTGGCTAGATAAAATTAACTTATGGGAAAAAATTATACAGTTAATATGAAAGTTTCTGGGGAAAGGGAAGAGGAAAAATGTATAATGTTCTGGGTAGAAAACATAGCAAGAGAATCTCAAAATCAAGTACAGATTTTAAAATTTTCATTATGTAGATTAAATAAGTTCTAGCTTTTTAAAGACTCCTTCACAGTCTGAGTAGAGCTTTGCCTCTAACAAAAGGCTGTCAAACACTTTTCATACGTAGATGTACATTTCTAACATTGGACTAAACACATTTAGGTACAATTTAACTCTTGCTTTTTTAACAAACAATGCAAAATTAATTAGTAAATTCCATAGGAAAAGAGAATCGCAGATTTGTCGTGTCCACATTTGGCTATGTGGGCTCCTCTTGCCTTTTATATCCTTGCCTAGTGGAATGGTGCTTGGCAGCAAACTCATTCTCTTATCTTCTGTGTTTTCCTTTCAGTTTGTCCCATGAGGAGCATCCCCATAGCCATCCTCTCTACGGACATGGTGTCTGCAAGTGGCCAGGCTGTGAAGCAGTGTGTGAAGATTTCCAATCATTTCTAAAGTAAGAATGATTTTATTTTGTTTTCTTCCTTTACATAGCCATCACCTCCCACTGTTCATGCTTTTGCTCATAAAATGCCTTTTTGATGGAGAGTTTCACATCACCCTTTTGAGAGTAGACTCTAAATCACAAGGTCCAGCACATTGTCATAGGAATAGTTACAAAATATATCAGATTGTAATGTAAAGTGAAAAAGACTTACACCTGAAGGCAGTAGTACTCTTAGTAAGAGCCTATATTTACTCATTTTTCAGGATGACAGTGATTTTTAAAAAAATTATCCCAATATTAAACTTGTAATAATTTAGTTTTCACTTTTATTCATGTCCCTACGTATTAAATCAGTGACATATGCACTAACTCTAATTTTATAAAACTGGTGTCAGTTACTGGCCAATTGCAGCTTGGTGATTGGGCCCCTTCTTTGTTGTTATACAAATGACTTCATAAACCTAAAAAATAGATGCTGAGGAAATACTTTGAACTGATTTTTACCTTTCTATATTGGTTGACTTTTGTTCAGATTCTTGTCCCTTATAGGGAGAATGGAGTAAATTTAGTTTCTACTATTAAAGTATGACTAAAACTCGGGTTATTCAATTTGAATCTGTAACACTGATAAGGTATCCCTGTAAGAAAATGATATGTTAATCTTCTCATAGCCGAGGTGAAATGCTTCTATACTACATCTTAATATTTCCCTTACCTAGGTTACTTTGTCAGTTAAAAAAAATTGAGATTAAACTGTCCTGCATTGTTGACATCACGTAAATATATCCTTAATATCATTGACTCATTGACTTACGGACTGAATGTTCTATTACATTATATTATATACATATATCATGTAATAAACATGTGCATATGTATAACTTCTGTACATCCAGGTGCATAATGGTTTACAAATTGGGTTTTGGGGGACACTTTCCCTCTAGATTTTCTTCTTCTCATTTGAGCCCCAGGGAAAGAGAGGAGGGCTGACTTACGTGCAGGTCTCCAGTTTTGTGTGGTCTCTGTGTTATTAGAACAACCTCTACATCTGTCTTTATGGACCTGGATACAAATATTGTAATAAAGCTACCCTTAGAGATGTATCTAGTGTTAAACCTGCAAGTGGGTTTGGTGAATATAGTGCTTTGGTTAATGAATGGAAGCCTGTGAATCTATTTCATTGCTTCCTGACTTAAATATTTCACTTCAAGAGCATTATGTGGTCACTGAAAACTTAAATACTCAAAAAAATTTTTGAAAGAGATGTCAAAATTGCTTTTAAATATCAACAATCAAGAGCAGCAATGCTTTATTTTAAATTAAGCAATAATTCTTTGTAATTATTATGAATCAGGTTAGTGGTATAGGACTTTGTTCTCTTTATAAGTCTCTCACTATAGAATCCTTGTTTTGTTTTTGTCCTGATCATTTGCCTAGTCCTATTTATATAATGAGAGAAAAATAACTCGGTGGAAACCACTTGTAAATTCTGGTTTCTCCTTCTGCACCAGTGCAAGGTTTGATAAATATTTTGGTGCTGATTTTCCTCATCTACAGAATGACTGATAAACATCTGTAAATATGATTTAGTTTTATAAAGTCTCTAAACTATAGCATTGTCACTTTCAGTGATATCTATCAATTTTAGAGTCAAAAAGGGAAATACCAGTTTCCCAATTTGACCCATTTTAAAAATTTTGTTAATGGCTAAAGTCGTTCTGCCCTAATAATCCTCAAATCATAGATTAGTTTATTATTTGAGCTGACAATTACTTGGTGTATATATATCTATATCTGTATCTATATATCTTTGAAAAGAGAGAGCACAATTTCAAACCATACCTAATATTAAAGAAAAGAATCTAAAGATCATTAGAATTGGGGCCTAGACTTGATTCCATTAAAAAAAAAACAAACTTGTTTTTCTTCTAAGGTTATTAGGAGTCTGGCTCTTGTATAGGAAACCACCTATCAATTATTTATTGTGGTTTTGCACATGACACTACATGTTCTCAGTTCCTGTTTGCTCAGTGGAACTGGAATGCCACTATCAACCTGCAACTGTTGCTTGGTTATTTCCTAGTATTTATTTACTGACTTATATTTGTCAGAAGACTTTTGTGATTTATAGAAACCCAACTTAAATTTGATAATTTGCCCCTGTAGCTAAGAAAGCCAGTGGTACAGCCAGCTTCAAGCATGGCTGGATCCAGATGCTTAAACAAGGGTGTTGGAGTATTGGTTGTCTGTTAGCTCTTTATTCCTGTGTTGCGTTCGTTCTTGGGCTTTTTCCAAGCGGAACTGAAGAGGACGGGTTTATGTGACACAGGTCTCTCTCTTTCCTTGTAGTTCCCAAAAAAGCCCTGGGCAGATGGTCACTGGCCCAGATTGAGTCATGTGTTCTAGCTTTGAGTCAATCACAGTGACATACCCAGGTTTGCATCATGTGTCCACCTCCAGAGCAGAGGGAGATGTTCACCCCATGAACCACATGGGGGCTGGGGATGCGCGGCTTGGTTCCAGAAAGTGAAAATGAGTATTGTAAATGAGCAAAGGGAGAGCAAGCGCTGAATGAGGAAAAACACTCTAGTTCCCTTGGTGCTTTCCTGAGTTACGCATTGATTGGTTGTATATGACAAATTCAGGATTTCAATTTTCCTCTACAGTATGGTTTTAACTCTTGGAAATTCAGAGTTGTCTTCTGGTATCAGGGTCTTGTCTAATGCAGTGGAAAATAAGTTAGTCTTCTTGTAGATTCATGTCTCCCACATCTCTGTTCGGTCTAAAGGGAAGTCAAATTGGCTTGAATGAAACCAACTTTGTTTTCCATTGAACTGTGCTGAAAGAAGCTACTGAATTTCTTGTGGTTCAAATACAAACCACCTGGCTTCTGTGAAGGATGTCATCACGTGGGGTCATTGTCATCAGAGAGTGATGTTTCAGGCATTTCTCCTCAAACTGCTAGATTTATGGATTCTGAAAACATCTCTTTCCTGGGTCAACTCTCCTCTTCGGTTCTCTCTCTCTTTTAGGAGGGATTTCGTATAGTTTAACACATTGACTGCCACACTAGAAAAAAAATCTTTTTCCCTGGGGCCACGGTGTTTTATTAAAACGAAATGATCCTTTTTCATTTGTTATTTTTTATTGTTTTCTGTGTGTGAGTTATATGCAACGCAATCCATGTTTTTAGAATTAGATTGTCAACATTAATTGTAACAATAAGAACATCAACAAGTAAGATTTTCATGGACCAACTACAGTGTTTCGCTTCGCGCGGCCCTATAAACTAGCCTGAGTTAAATACAACTCACATGGCAGTCAATGTCTTAAGCAAATTGATGCCAGTGGTGCTTGGATTCTCTGAGGTATTCTTTACTCAACAAAATGTACCATTGCTTTGACCTTGATTTAGCTGTTAACTTCATAGATTTTTTTCACCTATTTCCTAATCCCCTGATTTATACTCTCCTAGTAATAGTTTATAATTAAATAGCTCTGAACTGTACAACAGGCACAGTCCCAAAGTGCTTCACATATATGAACTCATTTAATCCTTACAACCACCTTATCGTGATGATATTGTATTATTCCCAATGTACAATTAAAGAAACTAAGGCACAGACAGGTTAAGTGATTTACCTAAGGTCACACTGCTAGTAAGAGGTGAAGCCAAGATTCAAACCCAGGCAGTCTGACTTCAGAGTATTTGTTCTTAACTGCTTCACTATACTGCCTGGTTAGAGGCAGCACTTTTTATTAATGATTTGCTTTCTACTTGACAATGGATATAAAGAAAGTTTTGGAGAAAGGCAGATTGGGTAGTGAAGCCACTTGCTATTAGTGCATTCTCTGAGCCAGTTGTTACCCAGTATCTCTGAGCTTCAGTATCAGCATGTGTGATTTGGGATGTTAATAACCACCATTTAGGGTTGTTAGAATGAAAAGGTACATCATGTAAACTGCCTCCCTCATACTAGGTCCTCTTTAAAAGTATTAGCACTTCTTATCTACTTACATATATTTTGAAAGGATGGGTAATTTCAAATATCCAAAAATTTCTGACTTTGTACCTTGGGAAAAGGGGTTGTGACTATGCAAAACATTGATATGTCAGAAGAAACTTCTTTAATTTGTTAATCATATATTTCTGGTAAAAAGTCCCACACAGAGGGCAGGGGATGGCACATTTTTTCCATTAAGGGGCAGACAGTAAGTATTTTCAGGGTTGCAGGCCATGCATTCTCTATCACAACGACTCACCTCTGCCATTGTGGCACAAAAGCAGCCGTATATGTAAGGAATGAGTTTGGCAGTGTCTCATGGACCACAGTTTGCTGACCTCTGACGTAGGGTAACTTTTTTGGTGTCACCAACATATTTTTAACACAGAAATGTTCCTCTGGTTCCCTGGACATTGCTGTCCTGGGTTATGTTCATTTGGATTGACAGAGCCCTCAACTTTGTTCGTGTCTGAGGGGAATATCCATGCGTGTCGTACCCCATGATTTCATTCAGCAGCCACAGTTTTTACACTTACTTGGGCTTGGGTTCTTCCACCTGGTTTTTATGGTTCAGACTGGGGAAGGGGAAGTGACTTTGCCAGGTCACTGTTTTCTGTTCTTCTGTTGCTCCAGATTAATAAGATGTAACTGTCACAGAGGCCAAGATCAGCAGATTTTTTTCGGGATACAAATCACATCTGCCAACAAAGTGCCACTGACAGAGGCACTTAACAGGGAGAGGGGTTAAGAAAAGTGGAGGGGCATTCACAGGTCTAAAAATGAAGCCTATTTTTCCCCCTCCTGAGGAAGAAATATCATAACTGTTGGTAAATCAAAACCAGAGATTTGACACTTTCCTGTGATCATTCTGCAGTGTTTGTTCCCAAGGTGAGGTATACCACAGGGCCCTTGATTTCAAAGATAAATACTGTACAAATAACCATCCTGTTGTCTTTCCCTGACCGCCAACAGAGGGACGCTTTATCAGAATCAGCAGATACCCGGTCTGTTGTACACATTTATTTCCCTGTTTCTTCTCAAAACAAGTTGCAGTTTTAACGCATTGGTTTTTTTTTTAAGCTATCAACCATGAGTTATCATGTGACTGTTGTATTTGTTAGAGCTAACTGATACCAGCAGGTGCTCATGCTAACTCTAATGAAATCGCCCAGCCCTGCATTGCTTGCAATCCTCCGATAACAGAAAAACAAAAACAAGCCCAGTATCATCCAGAGAGGTGAAGCTTGTCAGTGTTCTTCCATTCTTTTCCCACTTGAGTCAATTTTTTTTTTCTTGTCATACCAGGCTGAAGACACAATCTTTACCAGTAAAAACATGGATTTATAATTCTTCCCTTTTCCTTTTTTAAAAAAATGGGCCATATAATACTTTGGCAAGGTGGGGAATAGATTTGAAGGTTAAATCCTGACCACATTTTCCTGTTTCTAACTTAATATATAAAATCAGATGGAGAGCCATAGTTTCACAAATACCAGGTACTCTTAGGTGCTTGGGGAAAATATTTCCATTTGCCCTAGTTTTTCTTTTAGGTGGTCACTTGTACAACATCAAATAAAAGTATCATTTTTTATCCTTGCTTACTTAGTATTCTATTTGAAAAGAATTTTTTTTTCTTTTGGTTATTTCTCATGGAGAAAAACTCCGTGCAAAACAAAACAAAACAAAAATTCCTCTGCATGTTAGTCAGATGTATATAATTTGTTAAAGCCAAAATAAATTTTATGTGTGCTCTAACAGAAGACATGGAGAGAATCGTTGAAGAAAATGCCCAGAGATAGAACGGTTGACCCTTCCAAAAAGGTCAAGGGCTGTAGAAAGTAGAGGACATTTCATTGGTAATTTGCTTTTTAAAATTTTTTCAGTGAATTTTACTTTTCAAAACCGTGAAGAGTTTTATGTGAAAGAAACTACTAAGTGTGCTCTGTAATGTTTTCACAAGTGTTTTTATCATGGTAACATCTTGTTTACTTTAGTTCCCTGCCTAAAACTACTTGGAACATGTTAAGAAAACATTTCAAGAAAGCCTCGACAAAGAGGCTTTTGTTTAACAGCCACCGTGAGGCAGCATGGATCACAAAGGTGTTAACTTTCAGCCCCTTAAGCACTTCCACATGAAATTCCAGCAACTATGTTTGTGGTTTTGGAAAAACAAAGTGTATGTTAAAGAAACCAGGTATATGCTAATACATGTCGAAGGAGGCCGGATATCATAAATTGTTTCAAACTCATTTGTGGCTCTCAGCTTGCACGCCTGAATGTTCTGCAGTGAAATTACCTCTAGTTAGTGCAGGAGACTTGAGCCATGTAGAGGGAATAGCCTTCTATAATTGTGGGTGTATGCAAATCAAATTCCAGCCTCACAATTTAAATCTCAAGAATATGGGGATGAAATTTTTCCCCATCAGATCCGAGGTGACTAGTCTTTTGAGTATTGCAAAATGAGCTTTATATTTTTATGAATTTAACTTTTCTACTTATCGTGCATTTTTGAGCTGTTTTAGAAAAATAAAAATTATTTCTTTTCCCCTAAAACGTCTGCTCTTTAACCTTCTGAATGCTCAGGAGTTCAAGACC